>MCJB01048377.1:90333-141224 GCA_002018475.1 Nicotiana obtusifolia | reverse complement strand
CCCCCCCCCCCCTCCCGCATTCTGTGAAGGCAGATGAACAATTGTACCTCTCTTGGTGGTTTCCGAGTTTGCAGTAACTGGTGTCTTAGTCCAGGAGGAAGAAAGTACGCAATTTCCTATTTACTATGCCAGCAGACTCTAGGCGAGGCTGAATCAAGGTGTCCTCACCTGGAAAAGTTAGCGCTCGTTTTGCTAAGCGCTTCCAGGAAGCTAAAGCCGTAATTTCAACGCCACCCTATATGTGTCGTAAACTCTTACCCACTGAGGAATATCATGCATAAGCTCGAGCTCTTGAGCCGTTTGGCCAAATAGGCCGTGGAGATTAGCGGGTATGATACCGAGTATCGATCCCGAACCGCCATAAAATCTCAGATTTTGGCAGACTTCGTGACCAACTTTACACCGGCCTTAATACCCCAAGTTGCAAGGGAACTATTTCTCACCTCGGGGACTACTTCCGGGAATTTGGACTCTTTTCACGGACTGTGCCTCCAACGCAAAAGCCTCTGGGCTCGGTATCGTATTAAAACCACCTACCGGAAATATAATTAGGCAGTCTATTAGAACTGTGAAATTGACTAACAATGAGGCCGAGTATGAGGCCATGATTGCAGGTCTAGAATTGGCTAAGGGCCTTGGGGCCGAAGTGATTGAAGCCAAGTGTGACTCCCTCATCATGGTAAATCAAGCCATCAGAACGTTCGAAGTAAAAGAAGAGAAGATGCGGAGGTACTTGGACAAATTGTAGGTAACCCTACACCAATTCAAGGAATGGACCTTGCAGCATGTACCCTGAGATCAGCCGATGCACTTGCTAACTTAGGTCGTCGGTGGATTCTAGTGAATTCAGCTCCGGAGTAGTGGTGCAACTAATGAATTCTGTAATAGAAGGTCACGCCAAAGTGAACTCGACGGGTCTAACTTGTTATTGGAGAAACAAATACATAGCCTACTTGAAGACAAAAAAAATTGCCTTCAGATCGCAAAGAGTCGAGACCCCTACACACCAAAGCTGCCAGATTTAGCTTGGTCGAAGGAGCATCATTTAGGAGGTCCTTCTTTGGCCCACTAGCCAGATTCTTGGGATCTAATGAGGGCACTTGCGGGAACCATTCGGGGGTAGAATCCTTGGTTCGGAAGCTAACCAGAGTCGGCTACTATTGGACCGAAATGGAGAAGGATGCAAAAGACTTCGTACGGAAATGCAATGAGCGTCGAAGGCACGCCCCAATGATCTATCGATTGGGAGAAACGCTCCATCTAATCCTGTCTTCATGGCCATTTATGAAGTGGGGAATGGACATCGTCGGTCCCCTGCCATGGGCACCCGGTAAAGCTCAATTCATACTATTAATGACCGATAATTTTCCAAATGTGTCGAGGCTCAGGCATTTGAGAATGTCCGAAAGAAAGAAGGAATTAACTTCATCTGGGATAAAATAATATGTCGATTTGAGATACCGGCTGAGATTTTTTGCGACAACAGAAAATAATTCATCAGCAGCAAGGTAAGTAAGTTTTTCGAAGATCACAAGATCAAGAAGAAACTATCAATCCCTTATCTCCTTAGTAGGAACGGGCAAGTGGAATTGATGAACAAGCTATACGCCAAAACCTGAAAATTAGGTTGAGCGGTTCGAAAAAAAATGGAAGGAGATCCTGCCCGAAGTCTTGTGGGCATGTCGTACGACTTCAAAGTCAAGAATAAGGGCCACCCTGTTTCTCTAGTCTACAGAGCTGAAGCCTTAATACCAGTTGAGGTGGGGGAACCGAGCCTCGAGTATGCTACCGAAGAGTCAAACGGCGAGGCCATGATCACGAGTCTGGAACTACTGGATGAAAGGCCGGAGGCCGCCATGGTCCGGTTGGCTTCCTAGAAGCAACAAGTAGGAAGGTACTACAACCGAAGAGTGAACCTCCGATATTTTCAAGTCGGGCACTTGGTATTGAGAAAGGTAAAACTACACACCAGAACCCAAACGAAGGGAAACGAAGGACCGTATCGAGTTGTCGGAATAACCGGCAAAGGCCCATATAAACTTGATGCGGGAAACGGTGTACAACTGCCAAACAACTAGAACATACACACTAAAATCAGTACTACTGCTAAGGTACCAACTTAATTCCTTTTCAATTTTGTTTTATTCCAGACTAACGTATGCAGGTACTCAACCAAGGGCGGATGTGGCTATTAGATCTGAAAGCACGTGTCCCAATCTTTTTTCCATTGAACCTGTTTTGTCCCAAAGTGTGTCTTTTGGCAAGGTTTTTAACGAGGAAATAGTAAAACGTGTTACCTTAGATTTGAAGACCGGCTCTAAACCATAATTAGTGATTGTTGGCATCAGATCAACAGTATCCAAGTCCTCACGAGTTTGACCTCAAATACTGGGGGTCGTTACCCCTAGATTAAGATCGTTAGCAAGGGGAAAGAAAATTTTATGTGTCAAAAGATAAGGTTTGGTGGTTAGGATTCATTGTAAGGGGCAAACGGTCATGCGAACCGTACCCACATAGTCTACACTAGCCACGGCACAAGGTTTTTACGCCTCTGATCATGTACCTTACAAATTAAGAAATAAAAGAAATTTCTACTTCCCTTATACTTTACTACTACGCATTTAGCTTCTTCGATCCTGGATCTTAACGCCCACGGGCTACCCTACTCGGGGACTGTCGTCCAATAAAAATTCGGACTACCCAGGCCACCGAATCTCGGAGGCACAAAGCCTATGGGCAGGCCCGAATAAGAAAGGCTACGGTGTCACGACCCAAACCGGAGGGCCATGACGGGCACCCGGGCCTTACTTGCCGAGCACCAACGTACATTTTATCTAACCTTTCTTATTACCTATAAGGGCCAATGAGATCAGTATAATTGGAAGACAATAATCTCATGATAATGACATAACCATGTCCTTCCAGATAATGACATAACCATATATATAACATGACCGACAAGGCTGTCACGAAAACTATACAACAAAATAAATTTGCCTCCAATGGAACATAAGTGATGCAGCATTGCCGGAACAGGGCCCCGACATACCCATAATGCCTATAACAAAAATGCATACCAAGACCAAGGCAAGTCCGTAGGAGGGATCTCTCCAATAACCGCTGAACTGGCAGCCTACTGTGGTGGGGGAGCTTCGCCTACCAGTCTATCAGGACCTGCAACACGACATGCAGCGACCACAAATAGAAGGACATCAGTACGAATAAGGTACTAAGTATGTAAGGCAGGAAAGCTTAATATAAGAACAATAATGTGCATAGGGATAGAAAATATACACCCTGTAACATCTGAGTGCCTCTGAGGGCGACTAATCATGCAATGCCTGATGTGCATATACATATATATCCGTTTAAAATCATCATATACATACGCCTCGGTGGGCCTCATCATCATCATATCATACCCCGGGCATCATAAGGCTCGGTAACATCATACCCAACTGATCAGTAGTTGCACAAAGGGTGCCATACCCGGCCGACTATAGCGCGGACTCGGTAGAGTAAAATAGATGCCGACTATATTGCGGCTCATTAGAGTAAAATAGATACATATATATAGAGTTGCACAATAGGTGCCATACCCGGCTGACTATAGCGCGGCTCGGTAGAGTAAAATAGATAATGCATGCTGGACTCATTGGAATCACACTTTCAATCTTTCGGACTGACGTAAGGTCAAAGAAGTAACATCAACATCAATCCTTCCATAAGAGGGGAAACAATATAAGTACTACTACTTTCTAAGAGTAGAGTATCTTTGGAGGCTCGTTCATTGCATTATGTACAATCAGAGTCGTGCCAAAGAAGGGAAGGGACAGTCTCACATACCTTGTATATACTTCCCAATCTCAAGCCATGAAACTTCCACGACTCCTTAGTCTACAATAAGAGAAATGACACTACCGTTATCGTTTAAGCGTCGTAACTATTATGTATCAACTGTAACCTATTTTACGATGAAACGGACAGCACCTCCCCTATATATATGACTTCCAACAAGTTAAGAAAATCACCAAACAGCCCAAGAACATCAATAATAATCATATTAAGCCTCCTAAAATAGTCCAACAACCAACAACATTACTAGCAAGATTTTCGACATATATCTCACAAGTTCTAGCTTCAACGACTGAGCCGTAACTTGGATAATCTTAAATACATGTAGGGTAAGATGTTCCTTACCTTTATACAGAAATAAAAAATCCAATTTTCCCTTAATTTACCACGAAATATCCCTTCAATGCTGCCACAAGAACAAGGAAGCGAAGCTAGCAATCAATTAGGGTTTTTCGGTACTAGAATCACTTTAGAAGACTTGAAATTACCTAGGGTTGATATTTAAACTTGAGGGAGTATTTTAAAGAATACAACCAACTTAAAACAACCTTCCACGCGAGCTGGAACAACACAAAAATCAGCAACAACAAGAGGAAATAGGAACTTACTAGCGCCACGGGATTTCTGACACTTGATTTGTGTTGTTTACCCTTTGTTTTGGTCTTGGATCATGAGAGATCATTGAGAGGGTGTTCGTAGGGTTCTAAGTTCTGAATATACTGAAAACAAATGACTTAAAACGGGGTTGAGGCGTGATATATATATCCATATGTCTTAAACCGCCTATGTGGGCCCCATAGAGAGGTGCTTGGCGCAGTCTCGCAAAAATGTGAATACCTCCCAATTCTGAGATTGTATCGACAAACGGTTTGATGCGTTGGAAACTAGACTCATAGATCTTTAATTTGGTAGGTAGATCACCCCGTAATTCTTTGTAAATTGGGATAAAAGCTTAGAAACATTTGACCTAATGTTTAAGTACAATTATGAACTCAAGTTGCGACAACCTTTGTCGACTTTTGTTTCATAACTCGTTTGACTTCAAGAGTTATGAAACAAATATTATATGATTCAAGTACCTTAAAACATGACCTATTGGTAATGTTAATCACCTCTCAATTTACCCGAAAATACGAGTTACAATATCCTTAATTCGTTTATCTTCTAATATTTGTTAACCACCCTCATACACCCTTGCATCATTTAAGACCAATAGGACTAAATTCTTATTATCTCAAAGGTAATCTCTTCTCGGACCTATGTAGACTATCTTACGGCGTAATCTAACGTATACAAATATGGGTTGTAACACCCTCCCCCCCTTAGGAACATTCGTCCTCGAATGTAAGGGTTTACGAGGATTTTAACTCATTAAGGATTTCTAACGGAAATTTCCGGCTTAGTTTTCTCCATAAAATGGACCCTAGCAAAATTCACAAGCATATAAACCCAACCTGTAGCCTTACAAGGCTATACAAAGCATTAGAGCTACGTACATTATCCGCATATCACCACTTTGTAATAAGAAAGAGTATTCTCACGTTATTGCTTACCTAATAAAGACGTTTCTCCTTTAAATGCGTCCTGCGTTCCCCCGGCACCCTCATTATCTCCATGCTGGAACAGGTAAGGGTATTTAGACTTCATCTCATCCTCTGATTCCCATGTCATTTCTTCCGTATTCTTGTTCTTCCACAATACTTTAACGGAAGCTACATCCTTTGTTCTTAGCTTGCGGACTTGTCGGTCTAATATAGCTACTGGCATTTCTTCATATGACAGATCCCTTGTAATTTGTATATCTTTGATAGGGACGACCCGAGAAGCATCTCCAATACATTTCCTCAACATAGATACGTGGAATACCGGATGGACAAATTCTAATTCAGATGGCAATTCTAACTCATAAGCAACCTGTGCAATTCGTTGAAGAATTTTGTACGGCCCGATATACCGCAGATTCAGTTTACCCTTCTTCCCAAAACGCATAACACCATTCATCGGTGAGATCTTCAGGAAAACCTAATCACCAACCTCAAATTCCAGATCACGATGTCGAACACCGGAATAAGACTTTTGCCTGCTTTGTGCCGTCCTCAATATTTCCTGTATCACCTTCACCTTCTCTATGGCTTGGTGAATCAAATATGGCCCATATAATTCTGTTTCACCGACTTCGAACCATCCAACTGGTGATCTACACCTCCTCCCGTATAGTGCCTCGTATGGGGCCATTTTAATACTGGAATGGTAGCTATTATTGTAGGCGAATTCTACGAGTGGAATATGGTCATCCCAATTTCCCTTAAAATCTAGAACACATGCTCGTAGCATATCTTCCAGTGTCTGAATGGTACGTTCAGCTTGTCCGTCAGTCTGCGGATGAAATGTCGTGCTGAGATACACTTGTGTGCCTAAACCCTTCTGAAAATACCTCCAAAGTTTAGCCGTAAATTGAGCTCCTCGGTCTGATATAATAGACACTGGCACACCATGAAGCCGAACAATCTCCTTGATATACAGCTTCGCATAGTCTTCAGCTGTGTAAGTTGTCTTAACTGGCAGAAAATGGGCACATTTTTTAAGTCGATTAACTGTCACCCAGATGGAGTCAAACTTATGATAAGAGCGAGGTAATCCAATAATGAAGTCCACATTAATCACCTCCCATTTCCAGGTCGGAATATCTATATTCTGAAGCAATCCACTGGGTTTCTGATGTTCAATCTTTACTTGTTGACAATTAGGGCACTGGGCTACAAATTCTACAATAGACTTCTTCATGTTATCCCACCAGTACTGCTCCTTAATTTCATGATACATCTTTGTCGAACCGGGATGGATGGAATATCAGGACTGATGAATCTCAATCATAATTTTCTCTCGAAACCCTGCTACATTAGGCACACATAATCGGCCCTGATATCTTAGTGCCCCATCTCCTCCAATCTCAAAAGCCGTAATTTTACACTGCTGAACGCTCTCTCTCAATCGTACTAACGTAGGATCTTCATATTGCCGTGCTTTTACCTCGGTTACCAAAGATGATTCTGACGTATTCTGTATAGTAACACCTCTGTCATCCGAGTCTAACAATCTGACTCTCATATTGGCTAGTTGATGAAGCTCTTTAGTCAACCCTTGTCTACTTGACTCAATGTGTACTAGGCTTACCATTGACTTACAACTGAGAACATCTGCCACGACATTGGCTTTACCGGGATGGTACAATATCTCGACATCGTAATCTTTCAGTAATTCAAGCCACCTACGCTGTCTCATATTCAACTCCTTCTGCTTGAAGATGTATTATAAACTTTTGTGATATGTGTAGATGTCAACATGGACACCGTATAAGTAGTGCTGCCATATCTTTAAAGCATATATCACTGCAGCCATTTCTAAATCATGAGTCGAGTAGTTATTTTCATGCTTCTTTAATTGTCTGGATGCATAAGCAATCACCTTCCCACGTTGCATTAATACGCACCCCAAACCTACACCTGAAGCATCACAATATACCACATACCCTTCTGTTCCTTCTGGGAGGGTAAGCACTGACGCGGAGGTCAACTGATCCTTCAACTCTTGGAAACTATGTTCACAAGCGTCGGACCATTGGAACTTGGTAGTTTTCCATGTCAACTTAGTCACTGGGGCTGATATAGAGGAAAACCCTTCTACAAACCTCTTATAATATCCTGCTAGCCCTAGAAAACTGCAGACCTCTGACGGTGTTGTAGGTCTTGGCCAATTTTTCACTGCATCGATCTTTTGAATGTCAACACTAATACCCTCGTCAGATATCACATGTCCAAGGAATGCTACTGAGTTTAGCCAGAATTCAAATTTGGAGAGCTTAGCATACAACTTACGATCCCGAATGGTCTGTAATACTATCCGCAAGTGGCCCGTATGTTCTGTCTCTGAACGAGAATACACCAGAATGTCATCAATGAATACAGTCACGAACACATCAAGATAGGTCATGAATACACTATTCATGAGATCCATAAAAGCTGCTGGGGCATTTGTTAACCCAAACGACATTACCAAGAACTCAAAATGCCCATATCTTGTCCGGAAGGTTATTTTTGGACTATCCTTCTCCTTGACCCTCACCTGATGATACCCTGAACGTAAGTCAATCTTGGAAAAATACTTGGCACCCTGGAGTTGGTCAAACAGGTCGTCAATCCTTGGAAGTGGATATTTGTTCTTTATAGTAAACTTATTCAACTGTCGATAATCGATACACATCCTTAACGACCCATCTTTCTTCCACACAAACTAGACTGGCGCACCCCAAGGTGAAGTGCTAGGCCTAATGAAGCCCTTATCCAGCAAGTCCTTCAACAGCACCTTCAACTTCGCAACTCTGCCGGGGCCATCCTGTATGGAGGGATAGAGATCGGTTGAGTGTCAGGCAACACATCAATGCTAAACCCAATCTCCCTTTCAGAAGGAAGACCTGGGAGTTCATCTGGGAAAACATCCGGAAATTCATTGACCACGAGGATTGATTGTAGGGTAGGCGGCTTCGCCTCCGCATCCCTAATGCGAACAAGATGATAAATGTAACCCTTTGAGATCATCTTCCTTGCCTTAAGATAGTAAATAAACATACCTTTCGGCATAGCAATGTTCCCCTTCCATTCGATGACGGGTTCACCAGAAAACTGAAACCTAACTATCTTCGTACGATAATCAACATTTGCATAGCATGAGGCCAACCAGTCCATTCCCATTATCTCATCGAAATCAACCATTTCTAACTCAAACAAATTCGTTGAGGTTTGACAACTACAAATCATCACTGTACAACCTCTATATACCCTTCTAGCAATCACTAATTCTCCTATCAGAGTAGATATCGCAAGTGGGTTACTTATTAATTCAGGTTCGACACCAAACTTTTTAGCCACAAAGGGTGTAACATATGATAATGTAGATCCCGGATCAATCAACACATATGCATCATAAGAAAACACAAAAACTATACCTGTAACAATATCCGGAGATGACTCGAGATCATGCCGACCTACTAGAGCATAGGTTTGATTTTGAGTACCACTCGAACTCGGCACTCCACCTCTACCTCTACCACGACCTGTCGGCTGCTAAAAACCCCGTGCTGGAGGTCGAACTGATGAGGAAGAACCAGCCACAGATCAAGTCAGCTGAGCCATACCACCACCTCCTCTGTTAGGACAATCCCGCCTCATATGGCCAGGCTGTCCGCAAGAATAGCATACATCGGAACCACGATGACACAGTCCAACTTGGGCCTTGCCTCACTAATCACAACGAGGTGTTGGGGGTCTCGCCTGACTAGTATCCCTATGATATTGTGGGCCTGATGCCCGCGAACCCTGGCCTGAACCAGAATAGGTAAATTAATCATACTGAGGCCGCAGAAAGCGTGGAGGAGCACTAGTTATAGATGGCTCCAGACTCCTCGAAGACTAGGGTCTGACACTACCTCGGAAGTCACAAGAATACCCCGCAAATCTCGCCCTGTTATGCTGGCCCCTATCCTGCTCCCTGTCTGCCTTTGCTGGCGCTTACAATCCTCTAGTGTCTGGGCATAAGCCTGAATACAGGAAATATCCATGCCTTCTATCAAGGAAGCTGTCGTGCACTCATTTATCAAATGTGGTCCCAATCCGTTCACGAACAGGTGCACCATATCGCTCATCTCGGCCACTATATGGGGAGCATACCTTGCTAAAGAATCAAACTGCATACTATACTCTCGCACACTCATATTACCCTGTCGAAGGTTCAAGAACTTATCAGCTCTAGCTCGTCGTATCTCAACTGGCGATAGTGACGAAGAAACGCCTCAGAAAATTCCTTCCACACAGGTGGGGGAGCATTCGGACCCCTGGATCTCTCCCAACTATCATACCAGAAAACTGTTAAATCCCGTAACCGATAAAAAGCCAACTCCACTGCTTCCGTATCACTAGCATGCATAACTCGCAATGTACGATGAACCTGATCAATAAAAGTCTGCGGGTCCTCCTTGGGGTCTGATCCGGTAAACACTGGAGGATCTAGATTAATAAAATCCCGAACTCTTGCACTAACCAGTTTATCAGTAGCACCGGTATTCTGCCTCTGAGCCTGAGCAGCTACCAAGCTAGTCAACAACTGTACTGCACTTCGCATATCCCGGTCTGTAGTACCAGATGGAGGAACTGGAGATCCTGGGTGCCTTCTTATATCCTCTGGAGGAGAAGGAGTAAATGAGGTCTGAGACAGCGTCTCTCTTTGAGGTTCGCTATGGCCCACTCTGATGGGAAGCACTTGACTGGTACACTCTCCCGCAGCTGTATCAAGGCGTCTACTAATCACTTTCTTCCTAGTCATGGGCATCGTTGAAAAGAACATGATGAACATTAGAGACGAATACTTATGACTCAGCTCTGCGCACGATCTAGATTTAGGAAAAAAAGTAACTCTAAATGTCATGCAGCCTCCTGATTATAAATGTGCCGCGCTACACATCCATAATCAAGACTCTACTAGACACGGGTCATAGACAACCCCTAGGATAGACCTGCTCTGATACCAAGTTTGTCACGACCCAAACCGGAGGGCCATGACGAGCACCCGGGCCATACTTGCCGAGTACCAATGTACATTTTATCTAACCTTTATTATTACCTATAAGGGCCAATAAGATCCGTATAATTAGCAGACAATAATCCCATGTTAATGACATAACCATGTCCTTCCAGATAATGACATAACCATATATATAACATGACCGACAAGGCTGTCACGAAAACTATACAACAAAATAAATTTGCCGACAAGGCAATCCCAACTATACATGAGTCGACACCTGTCTATGAGCCTCAAAAGGAACATAAGTGATGCAGCATTGCCGGAACAGGGCCCCGACATACCTATAATGCCTATAACAAAAATGCATACCAAGACCACGGCAAGTCCGGAGGAGCGATCTCGCCAATAACCACTGAACTGGCAGCCTACTGTGGTGGGGGAGCTTCGCCTACCAGTCTATCAGGACCTGCAGCATGACATGCAGCGTCCACAAATAAAAGGACGTCAGTACGAATAAGGTACTGAGTATGTAAGGTAGGAAAGCATAATATAAGAACAATAATGTGCATAGGGATAGAAAATATACACCCTGTAACATATGAGTGCCTCTGAGGGTGACTAATCATGCAATGCCTGATGTGCATATACATATATATCCGTTTAAAATCATCATATACATACGCCTCGGTGGGCCTAATCATCATCATATCATATCCCGGCCATCATATGGCTCGGTAACATCATACCCAACAGATCAGTGGTTGCACAGTAGGTGCCATACCTGGCCGACTATAGCGCGGACTCGGTAGAGTAAAATAGATGCCGACTATAGTTTGGCTCAGTAGAGTAAAATAGATACATATATATATAGTTGCACAATAGGTGCCATACCCGACCGACTATAGCGCGGCTCGGTAGAGTAAAATAGATAATGCATGCTGGACTCATTAGAATCACACTTTTAATCTTTTGGACTGGCGTAAGGTCAAAGAAGTAACATCAACATCAATCCTTCCATAAGAGGGGAAACAATATAAGTACCACTACTTTCTAAGAGAAGAGTATCTTTGGAGGCTCGTTCATTGCATTATGTACAATCAGAGTCATGCCAAAGAAGGGAAGGGATAGTCTCACATACCTTGTATATACTTCCCAATCTCAAGCTATGAAACTTCCACGACTCCTTAGTTTACAATAAGAGAAATGACACTACCGTTATCGTTTAAGCGTCGTAACTATTATGTATCAACTGCAACCAATTTTACGATGAAACGGACAGCACCTCCCCTATATATATGACTTCCCACAAGTTAACAAAATCACCAAATAGCCCAACAACATCAATAATAATCATATTAAGCCTCCCAAAATAGTCCAACAACCAACAACATTAATAACAAGCTTTTCGACGTATATCTCACAAGTTCTAGCTTCAACGACTGAGCCTAACTTGGATAATCTTAAATACATGTAGGGTAAGAGGTTCCTTACCTTTAAACAGAAAGAACAACTCCAATTTTGCCTTAATTGACCACAAAATATCCCTTCAATGCTGCGACAAGAACAAGGAAGTGAAGCTAGCAATCAATTAGGGTTTTTCGGTACTAGAATCACTTTAGAAGACTTGAAATTACCTAGGGTTGATATTTAAACTTGAGAGAGTATTTTACAAAATACAACCAACTTAAAACAACCTTCCACACGAGCCGGAACAACACAAAAATCAGCAACAACGAGAGGAAATAGGAACTTACTAGCGCCACGGGATTTACGACACTTTTTTTTTAACAAATTACCTCACTGCATTATACCACCGTACACTATTATCCCACCTCCAGAATGAGCATGATAACACGCTAATACCATTGGATAGTGTTCTAACAGTGTACAGATTCTAATGCAGTTTGGCTGATTTTCATAAATATAATAATAGAAAGTACAATGATGGAGGGGGGCATTGACCTGACCTCCATATAGGGAAGGTGTACATCCTTGATCACCCATATTTGATGACCAACTGTACCTAGATAGCTAAGGTGAGTTAGACCTATAGTGATGTAGTGGTTGTCGGTCTTATAAGATGGATCGACAGTCATATTTACAAAAACAGTGAGTGTTGAATCTAGATCAACTGTACAAAATTTAGATGTTCCTAATTCTATTAAAGGAATGATTTGAAGTACAGTCCATCTTACACAATTGATTCTACTTCTAACAAAATGCAAAATTCTTCCAAAAAGTGTGCTATATGACAAAGGATAGTATTCTTCAATTTTGCTTTGACTTGTTCTATCTTCCAGTCTTGGGTGATTTTGTTTCCACAATTTGGTGCTTCTGAGGTGCCAGTTGTTATCTGTTAAAGTAGCTTTGTTGTTGCCACTGCTGATATCGCTTTTGCTGCTATAATTCTCGTTGATGTTCCAGTTATTCCAGATGGTATTGATGCTAGCATTGACCACTAGTGAATGCTGATATTCTCGTCTTTTCTTTGATTTTTTCTGCTGCAAATCTGCAAAATCAATAGAGTTCAATGAAAGACAGGAAAAATGGAGCAGTTGATATTTTAGCCTCTTTGTGTTGCTCCAGTTGAGGTTTGTTCTGGGAATGCTGCTTTGTGCATGTGCTATATTGTCCAAAGAGGTCTAATCTTGGCTACTGGCACTACTGCAAATGGAAGCTTTCACTAGTGAAATTTGCATCCAGTGTTCTCCACTTTTAGAGTTGCTGCAGCTTGGTGTTACTGGTTTGCAGTACTTCTGCACACTTAAGAGAATTATGGGAGTAAGGAAGCAAATAAGCTGTTGCAAGTGGGAAACCTGCAGTATTTTTGCTTTATTGGGATCTGAGTTTCTCACAGATACTTGCGACAATTTAAGCATTATCAGTGTCATGATTGTTAGAAATCAAATGTGATGGCCACCTGATTTGCTTAGATTTCCTATATCGAAAGGCTGGAAAGCCTTGAAAATCAAGACTTATCTGTCCCCTTAATTGTACCGGTAAATCATTTTGGTCATTGTAGTAAGTGATGGTGTTCAGTTCATGACTCAATTTGGCAAGTGTGTCAGCTGGACAGTTCGCCTCCCTCAAAATATGTGTGCATTTGAAGTCCTGGCAGTGTCGAATCAGTTTGACTATATCAGCTATAATCATACTGATAGTCCACGGTGGGTTTGAATTACCAGTTAGCCATTGTACCAACAATTGTGAATCACTTTCCAGGTGGATTTTTGTATGCCCATTTCCAATGCACCAGTGCATACCAATATAAGCTGCCTCTGCTTCTGCTTGATTATTGGTAGCTTCTCCTAGTGGGCTTGCAATTGCATGGACAAGGTGTCCATGATGGTCCCTCACTATGATTCCTGCCCCTGCTTTCCCCGGATTTCCTAATGCACTACCATCAGTGTTGATTTTCACATAGCCTTGTGATGGCCTTTGCCAGATCACTTGCTGGGCGGTGAGCTGGTGTTTTAGCTTTTCAATGACAGAGTATGTATCTATCCAGTTTGGTGGCCAGTTTATGTTGGGTATGATGTTCTAAGTAGAAGGAAGAGATCAGCTGTGATAGAATACAGAGTTCTAGCCACAGAGGACGTTTTCCTTCCATACTTAGCTGAACATCTATTCTTCCACAGGTTCCAACATATAATGATTGGTAAGGTATCTATGACTAGGCTATGCACCTCATTTTCCTTTTTTAGGAGCCACCATTTCATTAAGTGCGTTTTCGGTGATTGCCTATGGTCAAGGATACCTACTGGCCCGTTGAAGTATTTCCTAATAATTTTAGCAAAGTGTCCACTGTGAAAAATATGCTCCACTGTTTCCACACCAGGTCGGATGCAACAAGCACATTTTGCGACAGTGGGGGGTCCAAATTTGGCCGTCCTATCATCAGTGGGAAGCTTGTTTCTCAAAGCTCTCCACAAGCAGAACGACCATTTGAAAGGGATCTTTTTGTGCCATGTCATCTTGTTTGAAAAGAGGATTTGTTTTCTATCCCTTAGCACTGACCATGCTGATGAGCAAGAGAACTCACCAGAAGTGGATGGTTGCCATATTGTTTTGTCTCTGAGGCAGGGATTATAATGTATCTTGGTTCGAAGGATGGTGGGAATCATGGCAACAGGTGCCATTTGATTGACTTTTTGAATGTCCCATTGTCCGTCACTCTAAAAATTTGAGACCCTGATATTACCTGGCCTGCCTCCTATTTGTCTGTAACCGGCTAGGTGTCCAATACCTAACCAGTTATCCCACCAGAAGCTGGCGTTTCCTGCATGCAATCTCCATTTGATGTGAGAATCAACAGTCTTTTTGGTGATCATCATTCTTTTCCATGACTGCGATTGTCCAGAATGCCATTTTTTGGACATGGGATGGGATCTTTGGCAGTATTTGGTGAGAAGAAACTCAGCCCACAGTGTGCATTTGGTTCTGAAATTCCACCACTGTTTCTATTCCATAGACTTACAAATTTCAGTGATGGATCTCAAACCAATTCCCCCTTCTTCCTGTGGGTAAGTTAGTTTTCGCCATGATGCCCAGTGGTACTTATTCCTCTCCTTGTTCATCCCCCAGAAGAAATTGGCGGCTAGTTTCTCAATTTGTTTAAGAACTGCCTTTGGGGGTGTGACAGCAGAGAGCAGGTGTATGGGGAGGGATTGGAGAAAATGTTTTATTAGAGTCAGCCTACCACCATAGGACAGCATCCTACCATGCCATCCTCTAATCCTGCTTACTACTTTAGTGATGATGCAGTTGAAGTGCCTAATCCTCTTCCTGCCTGTGTACAGGGGGCATCCTAGATATGTGATAGGTGAATCTTTTCTGGTGAATCCTGTCAGGCGGTGAATTCTCCTGTTAGTGTAATGGAACACAGAGGAAGCAGTCATGAAATGGCTTTTATTTTTATTAATTTGTTGTCCAGATGCCAATTCATAATTCTGCAGCACTTTCATGATCTTTAGCAATGAAGTTTTACATCCAGAGGTGAAGATAATCACATCATCTGGAAAACTCAGATGTGTGATTTGAGGTCCTCTCCTCTCCATGTAAAATCCATTAAAAAATTGATCATGTGTGAGGTTTTTAAGCATTTGGGATAGCAGTTCTGCTCCCAAAATGAAAAGTGAGGGGGCCAAGGGGTCACCCTGCTTAAGACCTCTGGTGGAATGGAAAAAACCATATCTTGTTCCATTAACTACGACAGAGTGCCAATTGTTTGACATTGTTCGCCAGACCATGTCAATGAATGTTTCCCCAAATCCCATCCTTCTCATCATGAGACATGTGAAGGACCAGGATACCCTATCATATGCTTTGGCCATGTCCAGCTTTATAACTACATTAGCACCTCTATTTGGCTTTTTGATCCCTTGAACAATTTCCTGTGCAAGCATAATGTTCTCTGAGATGCTTCTGCCTTTTATAAAGCTGGACTGACTTGGAGAAATAATTCTAGGGAGGATAGGAGCAAGCCTCAAACTGACGATCTTGGATACGATCTTGTTGAGGAAATTGCTCAAGCTTATTGGTCTAAACTCAGATAGAGTATTAGGGAACTCTACTTTAGGTATTAAAACCAAACATGCTTGAGTCATATATCTGGGCATGGATCGGCCACAAAAGAAGGCTTTCACCATGTTTAGGAGGTCGACTTGGATGATATCCCAGCAAAATTGAAAGAACTTCCCATTGAATCCATCCGGCCCTGCAGCACTAGTTGGACTCATTGAGAAGACTGCCTGTTTTAATTATACCATAGTAGGTTCTTTGCTCATATTATCATTGTCTTCCTCTGTAACCTGTGGCGGGATGTAGGATAGAAGATCATCTCTAATAGACCCCCCAAGATCAGTGGACAAATCTTGGAAATGCTGGCAGGCTGCCTGCCCAATTGCTTCATATCCAATGATCCATTCATTGTCCTCAGTCCTGATTTTGTGTATGTAGAGTTTCCTCCTTCTACCTCTAATCAGGTTGTGGAAATATTTAGAGTTGGCATCCCCTTCCTTAAACCATTGCAATTGTGTTTTTTGCTTTAGAACAGCCTCCTCAGTTTTCAAGTGCTTGATGTACTGAGCTGTGAGTTCATTGGCTGCTAATCTATCTGTTTCTTTGTTGGTCCTTTCCCAAGTTTCCTCTGCCTCCCTGACTTTATCATCAAAGTCTTTGACTTTCTGGAAGATGTCCCCATACTCGTGTCTCGACCATGTGGAAAGTGCATGGCTTAGGAGTTTGGTCTTCTAGTGGAAGATCCACATTGGGTTTCCAAAGAAAGGGGTGTTCCAAATTTGCTGTACCAGTGGCATGAATGTTTCATTTCTGTCCAGCAATTGAGGAACTTGAAGTATCTAATGGAATTGGTCCGTCTGTCATTTAATTCCATGAGGAGCGGGGAATGATCAGAGCCTGCAAATGCCAAATGTGTGATAGTGGTAGCGGGGTATGCTTCCATCCAACTATCATTTGCCAATCCTCGGTCTAATCTTTTCCATACTATTGAATTAGGACCTCTACCATTTGACCAAGTGTACTTGGATCCATAGTAGCCAAGATCAGTAAGACCGCAGTCTTCTATCATGCTCAAGAATTCCAAGCTTTTGTTTATTTGGTACGGGATGCCCCCAATCTTCTCTTCGATGGTGGTGATGTCATTGAAGTCACCTACAACACACCACGGAACAGAGGTTATAAGGGACCTGGACCTCAACTTGTCCCATAATGGCCTCCTCAATACAGGTTTACATTTGGCATAGACAACTGTTAAACACATTCTTTGAGGAAGTGCAACATGTGTCAGCTCAATTGTAATCTGCTGTTCATCCTGGTCCAGGATTGTGCCAGTGAAGTCCTTGTCCCAGAACAACCAGATCTTATTGTTGGAGTTTGAGGTTGCGCATTCCATGGAAAGTTGGTTTTTGAATTGGTCAATGTGTGAAGTGTCCAGAAAGGGTTCTAAGGTAGCTATGAAGGACAAATTATGGGCATGCTTCAATGATTTGAGCCTCTCAATGGCTCCAGAGGTTCTGATACCTCTGACGTTCCATATGAGTGAGCTAATCATCAAAACTGGGTGGGGGGGTTGATTTTTGGTGGTAAGTTGCCGCTCCTAGCAGCTCTGCTCCTAGTTAACCTGGGTGATGGGTGATACGATCTGGGGGATAAACCATGGTTGTGGATTATATCATGTTCATGCTGTTCCCCGTTGAAAGTATCAATTAGGAGGTTGCAATGATCCTCCTCAGATGTCACACTGCATTCAGTGTCCTCCTCAACTGCTCCACTCAATTCGTCTTCAGAAAGAATAGGTATGTATTCATCAAAGACATATGAGTGTTTGTTGAACGGGCACAATTCAATGGGGTCTATGGTTGGAGTTGTGTTCTGATGGTGTGGAGGTGAGGGTGCTTTTTCATTAGTTTTTTCCTCTTGCTCTTGAAGCAGAGGTTGAGACAATGAGAGATTTGAGACAGTGTCCTTGTAGGACATTGTTTTAGCTGCAGGAGCATCCTGTGCTTGCTTTGTTAACTGGGCAGTTGGGCTTTGTACCAAAAAGTGGAGTGCTGGGAAGTTTTGGCAGGTTCACTGATTGTAATTCCTGCATTCTGTTTCCTTGCCTTCCTCTTTTTTTGGCTTGGTTTGTTCTTGGATTTTGGAGATTGAATGCTAAAGTCAGGCATTGCATGGGCTTTTCCCTTTGCAAGCCTCTTCATAGCATCGATTGTTATATTAGGCAAATCGTCATCTGTGCTAGATATCTCACAGACTACTTCTTCAGTATCATTTCCTGTTGTAGGAAGAGCAATGGAGGATAAAGTCTGCCTAGGGTCAGTCCTTTGTGCCTCAGCACACTCATGCGAAACATGAGGAATCCCCTCCCCTGTGGTTACCCCGTCCTGTCCTAGACTAGGGTCGCCCTGACATTCCTCCTTCCCTCCGTCAACTTCAATAGCAGTAGAGAGAGGAGAAACATTGTGGGATTAGGGGGGCAACAATTAAATCATCAGAAACAACAATAGGGGTATGGGACTGGGGAGTGCCCTTTTGGTATTCTACAATAATATTTTCTGAACCTACCTGAGGATGAGTACAGGGAATACCTGACTGTGTAGCTTGACTGGATGGCTGAGTATGTGCTTTGTTGGTCTGTCTTTCCTTTGGCTTGGGCTGGTAGGTCTGTTGTTGCTGCTTGGTCTGGTCGTGACCTCTAAAATTTTTTTTCTTTTGAACTTGCCAGTCATCCTTTAGTGGAATAGCTTCTGATGTTTGATTTTCCCCGCTCTGTTGGTGGTTCTATGCAGTTTGATCCTTGTTCTGTTCCTTCGATATCAGTAGAGTTGTGGCAGTCATTGTTTTTTCTTTTTGCTGGGAGGTAGTAGCTTTATTTTTGGAAAGACTTTGAGCTTGTGAACTACTACTTGCAACTGCATCTCCTTCTTTTCTTTTTTGGTTCTCTTCCTTTTTCTTTTTAACTTGGCAATTTTGATTTGAATGACCCTGATGCTTGCACCATTCACATCTTCGTCATAGCCTAGCCACACATGTGTTGGCTTTTCTTTGGTGAGGTCGACTTGAATTTTGACCTTTGCAATGCTCCCTCTCGTTTTCTGAAATGAGGCAAGGTCAAGGAAGAGAGCTTTTCCTATTGGCGAGAGCAGAGGAGTGAGTATTTCCATGTAGTACAGATGCCATGGGAGCTCAGGAACGACTACCCAAACTGGGACGATTGGTGAGTCCTCGTTTGGTTTGAAAGCCGGGTTCCATGCTTCTAGCTTCATCATTTGACCTTGTATGTACATGAATTATTTGGTCCAGACTGTAGCGTGATCATACTCATTGTCAAGGTCAATATAGACTGTCCTTGCATTGAAGTGTGCGATTTTGACTGCTCCTCTGAGCTCTGTCTGGGCTATGAAGCTTTTCCTAATTATTTCCATTCTTGGCATTGTGTTAAGGAATTTGCCTACCACCGTGTATTTGCATCTCTCTGCAAATTTGATCATATAGTCTTCTCTTTTAAATATGACAACTGGCCTTTCTTGTTTTGTTGTGATGACTGGAGGAGTAAATTGGATTGGGGCTATCTCAGCTTCATGTCTGGCTCTCAATCTAGTAGCAAATGATTGAGTAACGGTAGGGGGAGGAGGAATCGGGTTGGCTTTTGTGGTGTTGTTGTTTGGGGGAGTGATCTTTGGTGTTGCTGCTATTGATCTTACTGGTGTGGTTATATGTGTTCCTACTGACTCCTTATTCGATGGCTTTGAACCTTTTTTGGGGTGTATTTGCTTGTCGAAATTGGAGGATATTTTGAGAGTGGGATTATGTGAATTGGACAGTGACTTTTTATTCATTGGTGTGGGCAATACTACATTATTTACTTGGGTTTGATCAGCAAGATGTTGGTTTGTTTTTGGGGAAATATCAAAGCTAACCTTTTTGCCATAGCTTGTAGAGGCCTGAGAGTTAGGAGGCAGTGTTGGTTGATTTTTTTGCACGTGTTCTGCATTATCAGTACACTGCATTTCTTCTGTAAATTGCAGCATGACTTGATCTCTATCACTCTGTGCTTCCTTAGTAGTTAACTTTGTACTATCAACTGTGCTAAAACTTGTAAGGCCATGTTGGAAAGCTGTCTGTGGCAACATAACACCACTGTTTGTCTGTTGCATCTGTGCGAGTGAAGGAAATCGAGCAAAATGTGTTTCATTGGTGTTGTCCATTGCACTAACTCCTTTGGCAATACTTGTACCAGCATGTGGAATTAGATTAGGATTCATTGAATTTACCAGTGACTGCACTGTTCCACTGTCAGTCTGTGGCACTTTTGTCAGAGAAGGGGAAGAGTGATCATCGATTTCTTGATGTAGTTTTTGTGTTTTCTCTTGACAATTAGCTTCCTTATGAATTGGAGAAGGTTGAGGAGTGCCCTGGCCAGTCAATTGGGCTTCTTCAGTGACCATAGCATTCAGTCGAACACTTGGTGTGCGCGGCAATGTCGATTCCTTCTCTTGCAAAGTTGTGGACTTTGATTCAATGGAAAATTGTAGTTGAGGGATGGGACATACTCTCCTGAACCTGAGGAGTCGTTTGGCATTGATTTGTGTTGTTTCCCTTTTGTTTTGGTCTTGGATCATGAGAAAACCTTGAGAGGGTGCCCTTTGTTTTGGTCTTGGATCATGAGAAAACCTTGAGAGGGTGTTCTTAGGGTTCTAAGCTTAGAATATACTGAAAAAAATGACTTAAAACGGGGTTGAGGCGTGATATATATATCCTTGTCTTAAACCGCCTATGTTGGCCCCATAGAGAGGTGCTTGCCGCAGTCTCGCGAAAACGCGAATATCTCCCAATTCTAAGATCGTATCGACGAACAGTTTGACGCGTTAGAAACTAGACTTATAATCTTTAATTTGGTAGGTAGATCACCCCGTAATTCCTTGTAAATTGGGAGAAAATCTTAGAAACATTTGACCTAATGTTTAAGTACAATTATGAACCCAAGTTGCAACAACCTTTGTCGACTTTTGTTTCGTAAGTCGTTTGACTTCAAGACTTATGAAACGAATATTATATGATTCAAATACCTTAGAACATGACCTCTTGGTAATGTTAATCACCTCTCAATTTACCCGAAAATACGAGTTACAATATCCTTAATTCGTTTATCTTCTAATACTTGTTAACCACCCTTATTCACCCTTGCATCATTTAAGACCAATAGGACTAAATTCTTATTATCTCAAAGGTAATCTCTTCTCGTACCTACGTATACTATCTTACGGCGTAATCTAATGTATACAAATATGGTTTGTAACAGACGGCCACTCCAAAAATGGCTTAGAGATGTCCGGAGTCCATACTCAGAAAGTAAGGCCCTTATCAAAAATCAAAAACTATTAAAAGGTTTCCCTCGGCAAAGACATCATCTAAGATACATAAGAGTTTTAAAGGCCTTCCGTTTTATTAAAAAATCGAAGCCACAAGTAATCCGGAGTCACCATCAAAATCATTTGGACCTCCAAAAGAATGGATACTATAAGTCTACATCTTATCCTATGCTAGGGCATTAAAAAACGAAAAGCAAATAAAAAGTCACAAATAGATGCTGGAAAGTAAAAATACGATATTACCAAAAGGAGAAATTTTATATGTTCCAAAATATATTTACAAAGGCAAGAGTAAATAGCTTCAAAATAAACAAAAAAGAAAATACACAAGGAAAAATTAAAAAACTAAGGCATTTACACTGGGGCTCGACTCGTCGTCAGAACCGTCGGAACCCTCTGAACCTGGGACCCTCAGGCTCATAGAGTTCCTTCGCCTCGGCCTCAAGTCTCCTGGCTTCCTAAATCTTGGGCATGGATCTCTTCAAGGGTCTCTCTCCGGGATAGCCACTTTATGTACTCGGTCTCTGTCTTTAAGTGGGTCTCGGCCACCACCATATCAACCTTATACTGGTTGTTGGCTAATGATAGCTCCACTTTTGCAGCTTCTTTTTTCGAATCGAGGAGGTCCATCCTACCCTCCCATTGCCTCGGTCGTGGCCTTGACCTCATCCATCTCATCCCACAGTTGGTCGATCAGGTCTACCTTTTCTTGGACCTGCGAAGTTGTGTTTTTAGTCACCACAAGTAGCTTCTCACTTTTAGCCTCAAAGATCCTTACCTTCTCCACCAAGTCGTCGTGCTCCTGCTTCAAGGACGAAAACTCTGTCTGAGCCTTTTCCAGCTCGACTTGGAGAAATGGGAGGTGCTTGAGGGCCTCGTCTTGTTGCTCACTATGAGCCTTGTACATGTCCTTCTTCCATACTTGCTCTTTGAGCTCGAACTCAAGCTGGCTGATCTCCAAGCGGGAGCGAAAAAAGTTTTCATGATGAAGCACTAAAGCATGAAAAATAATGAAGTTATTAGAACAAGTCTGAAACTAAGCAGGATTCGCAAAGGGGTACGAAGGGTAAACGCCTCACCCGGTTCAGTGCCTGTTGCACCTCGTTGAAGAGTCTCGACGTGCTCACTTCGTTCATCTTTGCCTGGTCCTCCTCAGTCACCAGGTATTAAAGGTATCTGGCTATGCCCACCAGAACGGACAGGACCCGGGCATCCACCAGGATCGTAAGAACGATCATTCTCTTGCGCTCGGGATCCACGCTTGGAGCGGGGAATTACTTCACTAGTTTTGGGCTCGAACATGGCTTGCCTGCTCCTGATGGTACATCCTTTTTCGGGACCTCTAGGTGACCAAGCCCGGAAAATTCCTCCAGTGCGGCCATATCCAATGCATCAAAGAACGTGTTAAGGGCATCATCTAGTCCCTGCGCCATCTCACTTGATTTCTCTTTGCCCGCTTGGGCTTCTTCGAGCATGGACTCGGTATAGGAGGGTGTTTCCCCGATGTAAATGACACCGGCTACCTCCTTCGGGACAGGAGCGGCATCCATCTCTCCCTTTGGTTCCCGAGCTAGACGGGCTGCCTGCTCCCCCTCGTTAAGGGCCGACCTATGAGCAATTAAAAGGTCATCGTCCTCGAGCTCATCCCTGAGCCGGTAGAGGGAATCAGAGTCCGATGCCCTGGACTTGGTGATCTTTTTGATTTTTCAGACCCAGATGGTCATCTTCTTCTTCCTCGCCTCGGCATCCGCAGAACCCGAGGATTTCTTTACTTCTTCTTTTTCTCCTCCTTTGCGGCAGCCCCAGGCTATTCCGAAGCGGAGGATTCAGCAAACAAGGACGAATCCTTGTCCTCATCCAGCAGCCTGAGTTCGGTAGTCTGGAAAAACCTATAAGAAAAAAGAAGACTTAGCAATGTGCAAGCTAAAAGTATGAAAGAGATTATTCGGGAAAGAACCTCACCCTGGGAACGTGTCACCCATTTGCCCTTCGAGAGCTTATGCCATGTGCGCTTGGAGTATAGCATCTGTTTGCAGATCCCCTCGATCCACTCCTTGAAGCGGGGAACTGTGTTAAGAACTTAGGCAAAAGCTGAACGAGAACAAACACAGGCAGTGAAAGAAAGAATAAAAGGAAATGACAAATACCCGAGAAGGAAAATACTTACAGTATGCATTCCACTTCTCGGGGAGTGGCAGAAATTAGGAAGGGATGAGGTCTTCGATTTTCACCCGAACGTACATCTCAATTACAGTCTAACAGGACTATGGGTAGTGTCTCCTCGATAACGGAGCATATGTATCTCCATGCCCCCTTGCCTCGGTCCTGTTGACTAGAGATCTTCTCGACGTCAAAATCGTTCCTGATAGGGCGGCCCCTGGTACGAAGCTCTTCAAGGGAGGCTCCTGAGCCACCTCAAGAACGGCCATTTGGGCATCTATAGCCGGATTGGAAGATGAAGGAGCAGTTTGCTGAGGCATTGACTTGGAAGTTTTTGCCATCATAATCTGGAAAATATGAAGATTTGAAGGAAAAGTATAAAGATTGGAAGAAAGAATATAAAGATTTGAAGATGGGATGACGGTATGAAGGTCTGGGTTGAAGATCCAAAGCAAATGTATGAGGATTGAAGATGAAGAATGAAGGTTTAAGGATCAATGTATGAAGATTTGGAGGAGTTAAAAGCAATTAGAGAATTCGAG
This sequence comes from Nicotiana obtusifolia, assembly GCA_002018475.1. Lineage (NCBI taxonomy): Eukaryota > Viridiplantae > Streptophyta > Magnoliopsida > Solanales > Solanaceae > Nicotiana > Nicotiana obtusifolia. The sequence continues at coordinate 117,199 of MCJB01048377.1, read as the reverse complement.
GGTAAGTTCTGGAATTGGAAAGTGGGAGAAGTGAAATCGGATCGGAGCTTTTATAGAGGTAAAACAATCAATGCGCGACGTTTTGTTGACCCGTCATCTAGGTTGTAACGTACAAAGGAAGGAACCAGGGTTCATCTATCGCTTTTCGTCATTTCGGTAAATCTACTCTCCAGAAAATGAGGGTACTATCTGTGTACGGGTAAAATCGGGGGTAATGCCTACCTCGATTTCCTAATGAGAAAACGAAGGGAGAGCACGGACACATGAGACATTTCGTATCGAGATTCAAGAAGGGTGAACGATGTGCCCGTCATAGAGTATGGTAAAGCGACGTGCCCAGGGCCAAGAATGAGTTCTAAGACCTTGGGAGACATGGTGAACGGTTACACATGACGGATAGTGGGTCGGTGCGAATCTTGCTCGATGTTGATTACGTATCAGTAATTATCGGGAACTGAAGAATTTTACCTTTTTTAGACTTATACTAAGGTTAAAACTCTCCTACTATATAAAGGAGAAGTTTTTCTTTTATAACATACATTGTGACATGCAAATCAAAGCAATACAAGTTTATTTTCCTCCTTTTAGCTATTGTTAAAGCTTTACTCATTTGTTCTGTTCTTCATTCACGATCGTACTTGAATTGAGCATCCAACCGAGGACGAGGTCACTAATCAGTCTAAATTCAGGCTTGGTGATAGTATTGCAACTGGTTTGAACGTTTATTTCATTTTTAACTCATTTATTTGATATTCTTAATTGTTCGTGTTGGATCAGACCACATCTTCTTAAAACCACATACAAATTTAACTGTTATCTAATTTTTGGATAAACAATTGCAGAGTTGTGTGATTGGCTTAACTAGTTTGGTGGCAAATTGTCTTCAGAATTAATCTGTACTGGTATGCGATTTCATGTGTACTATCAACTTTTTAGATTATTCGTGTTAGAATATTATTATTAATCTTCATATTATGTGATGTATCAATTCATGTTCATTTTGTAGTATCATGTCAACTGCTTCTCCTAAAATGCAAAATGGCCTCCATCTTCTGCTGGAAGGTAATATCTCTTTCTGGGCAATAACTATTATTCCATTGCTAAAGTATGTATTTTTGGTGGTTGAGTGTTGCTGATGATAGTGAAAATATGTTAAAGAGATGACTAATAAATATTAGTGAAACCCAATTGTACTTGATGTTCATACTTGAATGCTCAAGCCAGAGGCGGCTAAAGGCTCAAGCGGGTGAAGCAAGGGCATGCTCTATTTTTTAGTAATTTAGATTTATGTAATTTTTAAAAAATATATTCAATTCTAATATAAAAAGTGCAATATATTTATGAAATAAAAGAACTTTACTTTATTATTGATGTTAATCATTAGCATATTTAGGGGTATTGTATGGGGTCGGATACGATCGAGCACATAAGAAACATCGGTCTTGGGTTACGATTATCGGTATAACTTGAGGTCAGTCTCCTGTAGATTGAGACTGGCACTTCGAGAAGGGAAGTTCAAGGTCAGGCGTCATCGGGATAAAGTTCGAGGCCAAGGTATTCGAGATAAGGTTGTCGAGACCAGCCTAGGTAAAGCATCTTATGGTAAAAATATCAGATTCGCATAACGGAAGGACCAGAAATCTCGTGGCTTGTAAATATCTCGGCGGGAATCACGGCCCAAATCAGCAAAGACGTTGAACCCAATAATTTTAGGGATCTTTTACCCTGTAATTAGGTCTTTTCCCTTGTATAGGATTCTTTTCTCCTCCTATATAAAGAATTCAATCCTATTATATACAACACACAACATACGACCAATATAACAGTTAGCATATTTTGACTATCCTCTTCATAAAATATTTATTTCATTACTGTTCATTCCGTCACAGCAAAATTACTCAACTTTGGCAGTTTGTTTGTTCTTTCATTTATTTAAATCAGCCTTTATTTATCATTTATTCTTTAATTGTATCAGGCCAAGTCATGTATCCTTAATACCACGTACAAATTCAATTGTTACCCGTAGTTCAGGGTAAACAGTTTGGCACCCACCGTGGGGCTAAGGATAATAGTGAACGTTTTATACAAATTTCTGTCACACACACTATTTTACGCTTGTTCTTTGCAGAATCTTTTGTTTTCAGGATATAACATAATCATGTCGCACTCACAGTCCATGCCTCAGTTCGTCAATGATGAGTTCGACCACCAGGGAGAAAACAACAATGTGATGCTCGGTAATGAAGTTCCAATCGACGCCAACTCTCAAATGGTGATCGATGTGGATCAGACTTCTGGCCCATCAAACAGTGTCCAGAGAGAACACCATTCAAGAACTCAAAACAACAAAGGGGACGGTATCAGTCTCAAAATGATATTTGACATGTTACAAGCCCAGCAAGCAGCCATCGCCCAATTGCAAAGTCGCAGTCAGATTTCGGATAGGGTTGAAGCCGGTTCTTCTCGAGGAGTTGTCCCCGAAAACGAACCGACCGTGGCACAACCGGACGAAAGCGGATCGGGGACAAATTCTAGAATCATAAAGATGCTCGAGGAGCTGACCAAGCGAGTCGAATCGGGCGAAAAGAAGATTGAAGCTAACGACAAGAAAGTAGAAACATATAATTTGAGGGTGGACCAGATTCCAGGAGCACCCCCGGTATTGAAAGGCTTAGACTCGAAGAAATTCGTGCAAAAGCCTTTCCCATCAAGCGCTGTCCCAAAACCTATACCAAAAAAGTTCCACATACCAGAAATCCCTAAGTACAATGGGACATCTGACCCAAATGAACACGTAACGGCGTACACATGCGCCATAAAAGGGAATGATCTCGAAGATGACGAGATTGTGTTCGTTCTCCTGAAGAAATTCGGGGAGACCTTGTCGAAAGGAGCAATGACTTGGTACCACAACTTTGCCCCGAATTCCATCGATTCCTTTGCCATGCTTGCGGACACCTTCGTCAAAGCTCATGCGGGTGCCATTAAAGTCGAGACACGGAAATCGGACTTATTCAAAGTCAGGAAAAGAAATAACGAGATGCTGAGAGAATTTGTATCTCGCTTTCAAATGGAACAAATGGATCTACCACCGGTCACCGATGATTGGGCCGTGCAAGATTTCACTCAAGGGCTCAATGCCTGAAGTTCAACGGCTTCTCAACAGCTTAAGCAGAGCTTGATTGAATACCCGGCTGCCACTTGGGCGGATATACACAATCGGTATCAATTGAAGATCAGGGTCGAAGATGATCAGCTTGGAGCCCCCTCGGGATCCGCTTACCCTATCAGAACTCATGACCGGACTCAAAGAGATATTTACCGAGAGCCAACGTCGAACAGAGACAGACATCGACCGTACCCTGGCGATCGAAGGGCCATCCCAAGAAGACAAGGGTCTGCGAGACAGGAGAGGAGGAATGATCCTAATCGAAGGAACCGATGACCGCTGCCGAGAAATAACTTCGAAAGAGCCGCTGGTCACCGGGAAGCGCCCCGACTTTCCGAATACAACTTCAACGTCGATTCAGCGACTCTCGTATCCGCCATCGGTCGCATTAAAGATACCAAATGGCCTCAGCCGCTGCAATCGGACCCGGCCAAGAGAGACCCCAACTTAATATGTAAGTACCATGGTACACATGGACATAAGACGGAAAATTGTCGGCAACTGAGGAAAGAGGTGGCACGGTTGCTCGAAAACGGGCACCTTCGAGAGTTTTTAAGCGACCGGGCCAAGAACCATTATGGGAACAGAAACAGGCCAACAAACCAGGAGGAGCCTCAGCACACGACAACATGATAATCGGAGGGGTAGATACACCCCAAGGCCCGGTGTTAAAGCGTACAAAAATATCTATCACCCGAGAAAAGCTCACTCGGGATTATGCGGCGGAAGGAGCGTTATGCTTCAGCGATAAAGATGCGGAAGGAGTCATACAGCCCCATAACGATGCCTTGGTGATATCAATGCTCGAACACAAAACCCGGGTGAAGCGTGTACTTGTCGATCCAGGTAGTTCAGCCAATATAATTTGGTCTTGGGTCATCGAGCAGCTCGGATTGACAGACCAGATCATTCCCGAAGTTCGGATCCTCAATGATTTCAACATGGCATGCAAGACAACCAAAGGGGAAATAACGTTGATGGTGAACACCGCCGGTACTGTTCGGGCAACGAAGTTTTGCATGATCGAAGGCGACATGAGATACAATGCCTTGCTCGAGAGGCCTTGAATTCATGACATCGGAGCTGTACCTTTGACATTGCATCAGATGTTGAAATTCCCATCGGCTGATGGGGTTGTAACCGTTCACGGCGAACAACATGCTGCGAGAGAGATGTTCGCAGTGGAAGAGATAGTGCCAAAGCCGACCGCTCCTTCTCGAAAGACCCAATAGCAATCACAGACACCATCTTCAACAAACGAGGGTGAACAGGATCAACTCGAAGTTGACAATTATGAGGTTCCCCGGTCATTTATCGGTCCCGACAAGTCCGATGCGACCAAATCAACGGTCGAGGAGTTCGAACAGATTTCACTCCAAAGCGATTTGCCTGATCGAAATGTATACCTGGTTTCGGGCTTAAGCTCCGAGCTCAGGACCAAACTAATTAAATTTCTTTCAGCTAACGAAGATTCTTTTTCTTGGTCCCATCTTGACATAACAGGGATACTTCGGAAATTACAACTCACAAACTGAGCATTGACCCAAAATTCCGGCCGGTCAAGCAAAAGAGGAGGCCTCAGTCCGAGATCAAGCAAGCATTCATCAAAGACGAGGTAACTAAACCTTTGAATATAGGGTCCATTCGGGAAGTTAAATACCCGGAGTGGCTAGCAAATGTAGTTGTAGTTCATAAGAAGGGAAATAAGCTAAGAATGTGCACAGATTATACAGATCTAAACAAGGCGTGCCCCAAAGACTCCTTTCCCTTACCCAACATCGATCGCATGATCGATGCTACCGCTGGCCACGAGACTCTTAGTTTTCTCGATGCCTACTCTGGTTACAACCAGATACGAATGGATAAGGATGATCAAGAAAAAACATCCTTCATCACTAAGTATGGCACTTATTTCTATAAAGTGATGCCATTCCGGTTGAAAAACGCAGGGGCTACCTACCAACGCCTAGTAAATAAGATGTTCGAAAAACAACTAGGAATAACAATGGAAGTTTATATTGATGACATGTTAGTTAAGTCCCTGCGAGCAGAGGACCATTTGAGTCATTTGCAGGAAACATTCGATGTACTAAAAAGGTACAACATGAAGTTGAACCCAAAGAAGTGTGCATTCGGAGTGGGTTCGGGAAAATTCCTTGGTTTCATGGTCTCGAACCGAGGAATAGAAATCAACCCCGAGAAAATCAAAGCCATCGAATATATAATGATTGTGGACAGTGTGAAAGCTGTGCAGAAGCTGATAGGCTGGATAGTAGCCCTAGGCCGATTCATCTCGAGGTCATCTGACAGGAGCCATCAATTCTTCAACTTGCTGAAAAAGAAGAACAGATTCTCGTGGGGTCCATAATGTTAGCGTGCATTAGAAGAGCTTAAAAGGTATCTCTCCAGTCCACCTTTGTTGCATACGCCAAAAACGGGTGAGCAATTATACCTTTACCTTGCTGTTTCAGAAGTAGCGGTGAGCGGGGTCCTGGTCCGAGAAGAACAAGGTACGCAATTCCCCATTTACCTCATCAGTAGAACACTAGGTGAGGCCGAAACTAGCTACCCACATTTGGAAAAGTTAGCACTCGCTTTATTTAGCGCCTCTAGGAAGCTAAAACCCTACTTCCAATGCCACGCCATATGTGTAGTGACAACTTATCCCCTTAGGAATATTATGCACAAACCTGAGCTATCAGGTCGACTGGCCAAGTGGGCCATTGAAATAAGCGAGTACGATATTGAATATCAGCCTCGAAACTCAATCAAGTCTCCAGTGCTAGCAGATTTTGTCGCCGACTTTACGCCATCGCTTATTCCCGAGGTCGAGAGAAAACTAATGACCGAATCAGGGACTCCTTCGGGAGTGTGGACTTTGTTCACAGACGGCGCCTCTAATTCAAAAGGATCGGGGCTTAGTATCGTACTTAGACCCCCAATTGGGAATACAATTCGACAGTCTATTAAGACTGTAAAATTGACTAACAACGAAGCAGAATATGAGGCTATGATTGCAGGTCTAGAGTTGGCCAAAAACCTGGGAGCAGAAATAATCGAGGCCAAATGTGATTCCCTCCTCGTAGTCAACCAAGTAAACAGGACATTCGAGGTCAGAGAGGGGCGCATGCAAAGGTATGTGGACAAGCTGCAGGTCACACTACATAGGTTTAAAGAATGGACCCTACAGCACATACCGCGAGAGCAAAATAGTGAGGCCGATGCCCTCGCCAACTTAGGATCATCGGTCGAAGATGAAGAGATCGATTCTGAAAAGGCCGTACAACTATTGAGGTCGGTGGTGGAAGAAGGCCATCCGAAATCAACTCAACAAGCTTGACCTGGGATTGGAGAAACAAATACATAGAATATCTCAGTTCAGTTAAGTTGCCATCGAATCCCAAAGAATCAAGGGCGTTACGCACAAAGGCAGCCCGATTTTGTTTGGCCGGCGATGGAACCTTATACAGAAGAACATTCGGAGGTCCCCTCGCCATATGTCTTGGGCCCGGTGACACCGAATACATCTTAAGGGAGATACACGAAGGCACATGCGGCAATCACTCCGGCTCCGAATCCTTGGTTCGAAAAATAATTCAGGCCGGTTACTATTGGATCGACATGAGAAAGATACGAAGGAGTTAGTACGCAAGTGCAGCAAATGCCAAAGGCACGCACCAATAATTCACCAGCCCGGAGAGACATTGCATTCGGTCCTATCGCCATGGCCGTTCATGAAGTGGGGAATGGACATCGTCGGCCCTCTCCCTCGTGCACCAGGTAAAGCTCAATTTATTCTTTTTATGACTGACTACTTTTCCAAATGGGTGGAAGCACAGGCTTACGAAAAGGTCAGGGAAAAAGAAGTGATTGACTTCATATGGGACCATATTATTTGCCGGTTTGGGATGCCCTCAGAAGTCGTATGCGACAATGGCAAACAATTCGTTGGCAGCAAAATAACGAAGTTCTTCAAAGACAACAAGATCAAGAGATTATTGTCAACTCCGTATCACCCCAGCGGCAATGGTCAAGCCAAGTCAACCAACAAGACTATAATTCAAAACTTGAAGAAAAGGTTAGCCGACGCAAAGGGAAAATGGAGGGAAATGCTGCCCGAGGTTCTATGGGCATATCGCACAACCGAGAAAACCAGCACCGGGGCCACCCCATTCGCCCTAGTCTATAGTGCTGAAGCATTGATACCAGTCGAGGTAGGCGAACCGAGCATCAAGTTTCGATACACAACCGAAGAATCAAACCGGGAAGCTATGAATATCAGCCTGGAACTTTTGGATGAAAGGAGGGAAGCGGCCCTTGTTCGGATGGCGGCGCAGAAACAAAAAATCGAAAGGTATTACAATCGAAGAGCCCATCTCCGATACTTCAACATTGGGGACTTGGTACTCAGAAGAATTACACCCAACACTCGAGATATGAACGAAGGAAAACTAGGACCGAACTGGGAAGGGCCCTATACTATCTTGAAGGTCACCGGAAAGGGATCTTACAAGCTCGGAACTATGGATGGCAAGCAGCTGCCAAACAATTGGAACACGAACCACCTGAACCGATATTATTGTTAAGGTAATTAATTTCATTTTTCATTTTTTTTGTTGATACTAACATCTGCAGGTAGCAAATAGAGTGACCTCAAGCCAGGAAACACGAGACATTAGGACTGAAAGCACGCGTTGCACTCTTTTATGCTTCGACCGGTTTTGTCCCAAATTGGGTTTTACGGCAAGGTTTTTAATGAGGCAACAAGGAGTCGTGCTAACTTAGATCGGTCGCTCATCGAAGATAATGATATTTGGTGCACAACTTCGATCGACCTTGAATATCCAGAGATTGCTTGTCTATTTCGAATCTTTTCTTACCTACTTCAAATTCAAGGGGACTTCACACAGATCATTAGGAATCAATGTAAGGGTCAAACGGTCGAAAGTACCGTGCCCAAGTAGATTGATCTACCCCTTAAGCAAAGTTGTACAAGCGTATGAATGCTAATAAAGTTTCTTTGGCACCGATATTCTGTTTCTGAGCCCAAGGGCCTCTTTGATTATCATTACATTATCAAAAACTAACATTGTTCAAATGTTTGCGCCAAATTCAGAGGGGAGTAAGACCTATTAAGGCAAACCCCAAATTTTATTAAAAGGCCAAGGCCGTATTAAGTTAACAAAACTCGAAGGGAAATAAGACCAACTCAGGCAAATCCCAATTTATAAAAGGCTAAGGCCAAACCATGCTAAATTCGAGGATGATTGAAACTTGCCAAGGCAAAACCTCGATTCTTTAAAAGGGCTAAAGCCAAATCAAATCGTTAAAGTTTAAAAGGGATCAAAATTTGCTAAGGCATGATCCCGATTTCTTAATAGGCCAAGGCCACATCGAACTAATAAAGTTCGGGGAGAAACGAAACCTATTAAGGCAACTCCGAATTCATAAAAGGCTAAGGCCGAATCGGGTTAAAACCTGTTAAGACTGATTCTATTCCTTAACGGACCAAGGTCCCCTCAAGGTGTGGGCCTTATTCGATCGGCCATGAAGGAAGAAAATCTATGGTAAAATAAATCCTAGCTACGGCAGGAAAATTTGCGAGATATGAAAATTTTAGAACAAAGTCAGACAAAAAAAGGAATTCTTTTATATATGCAAATTACAAAAAGGCCATGTCATTTTACAGGCAACATCAGTCAGAATCATCTTCTTCTTCCTCAAGGAAGGCCCGCCTCCTTGCTTCGGCTTCGATCTTTGCTACTTCATCAACCTTAGAAGATATATCGAAGCCTCGAGCTTGTAGCTCCTCGAGGACGGAGAGACGGGTCTGGCACTTGGTGTATTCGACCAAAATCTTTGATTGCTCCTGGGCGGCCTCAGCATCAGCTCTGTATTGAGCTATCAGATCATCAGCGTCGACTTTGGAGTGGCAATCTCGGACTTTGCTGATTGCAGCTCGTTAACCAGAACATCCCGGTCCAGGGTGAGCGTCTCGACTTGGGACTGAAGTGATTTGGTGCTTTTAGTCAGAACCCCGATTTTTTCTTGTGCCTCCGAAATTTGCTCTTCCAAGGGAACTACGCGAGCCTGGAGGGTCTCCTTTTCCGAAATCAATATATCGGCCTTGGCTCTCCATTCGCTGGTTTCTGCCTTGGCCTCGCTCACTGCAGACCGAAGTTGATTTAATCGGTCGGTTTGCTGCCCTAGTTGGTCGATTGCTTTTTCATGCTCTCTGCGCATGAAGTCCAGCTCGGCTCGAAGGTTCGACATCTCCCCCTCGAGTTGCTGGCGTTGTGCCTTTTCTTGTGCCTTTTCTTCCCTTTGCCGAAGTAACGCCTCATGATGAAGCACCGAAGACTGCAAAAAAAAATAAAACAGTCAATACAAGTCTAAAGATAAGATAACGGGCGCCAAATAGAGCCTATGAGGAAGTGTACCTTATTTGCCGCCTGATGAGCTTCGTTGAATAAGCAGGCCGAGTCCACCGCATCCATTGCATCCTGATCCTCTTCGGTCACTAAACAACGAAGGTAGCGAGCCACGCCTACGGGCGCAGCCAAAGCCCTAGCATCTTCGGGAATGGTGAACTTTATTACCCTCTTCTGATCAGGATTGGAACTTGGAGCGGGAAATCTATCGACTAACTTAAGATCGATAGACACCCCACTCGTCTCGGCAGGGGGACTCCTTCTCAGCACTTCGAGCCCGAAGGTATAAGCCGATGGCACTCCATCGAAGAACTCTTCGAAGGCTCCTGCCGATACCGGGCCTTTGCTCGGTGTGTGCGTCCTTGCGGTCTGGGCTTCATTAAGGGTTGCCTCCGAAAAGGAGGGAGAATCCATTGTCTCTGGGAGGTCCGAGATTCCTTGTACTGCCTCCCCTGCATCTGCACTTACCCCGGTCCTCGTCCTTGCCTCGAGATCCTCTGCTCGAGGGATGCAAGCTTCATCGACCATTGGCTCAGGGACTGTCCGAGATGGTTCATTATTTAAGGTATCGAGGTTTTCTATCTTCCTCAGAATCGTCGCTATGTCAGATAGCCAGATCAGCGGTTCTGGGCCTATGAGCTATGCTTTTCTTCATAACCCTCCTTTTCTCAGGCTCTGAAGGACCGGGGACTTCTTTTCTCTTTTTCTCTCGCTCCTTCTCTGAGGCAGGGGGAGGGCAGGGAACTTCTCCACCGATGGACGCCGGCCTCAATTCAGCGTACTTCGATAGACCTGTGAAGAAAGAGAGAAATTAATGGCAGCATCGATCACTTGAAATAAGAAAGATGAATATTATTGAGCTCACCATGATTTTTGGCCTCCCAAAAGCCCTTCGATATTTCACGGCAGGTGCGTTCTGAGTAAGTCCTTTGGGCTACCACCTTCCGGACCCACTCTTCCAAATGCTGAATCGCAGCCGGCGGATGGGAAACAGCTACATTTTGCAAAATATATTACTAACATAACAAATGAGAGACAACAAACGAATTACAATAGGAAAGTGATTCTTACGATTCATGTTCCACATTTCGGGGAACGGCATATCTTCGGCAGGGATCAGGTCCGATGTTCTTATTCGGACAAATCGGCTCATCCAGCCCCTGTCCTTGTCTTCGTCGATGCTCAAAAACGGGGCTTTGCTTGCCCGACGAGCGAGTTTTATTAGTCCCCCTCGGAAAATTCGGGGACTGTATAGGCGTAGCAGATGATCGACGGTGAAAGGATGTCCATCGACCTTGCTCACAAAAAAGCGGAAAAGAAGAACTATCTGCCAAACAGAGGGGTGAATCTGCCCCAAAGTAACATTGTACCTTTTATAAAAGGCGACAATGATGGGGTCCAAAGGTCCCAACGTGAAGGGGTAAGTGTAAACACTCAAGTAACCCTCCACGTGGGTGGTAATTGCCTCATCCTGAGAGGGAACTACCACATCTTTATTAGTCCAATTACAATCTTTTTTCACCCTCTCTATGGTTTTGCCCGTAATCGAGCTTATGTATCTGGCGACCGGTTCACCACGGCCCGGTACAGAAGAGGCCTTCTCTACTTTAAAGTCGGAGCCGATTGGGCATCCGACCGGTACGAAAGCTTTAAGAGGAGGCTCTGTCGAAGTTTCTTCAACAACGACAGGCTCGACCTCTTCAGAAGGTTGAGAAGAAGAGGGTTGCTGTTTCTGAGGAATAGATTTGGATGTTTTCGCCATTGAAGATAAAAGATGGAAAGGGAGCAAACTGAAGTGAATAAAGGGAAGTTACTTGGAGAACACAAATATAGAGAACTTAAGACTCAGACGGCGCAAAACTTGGAACTTGAAGAATGAAGGGGCTATTTATACTTTTCAAAAGCGGCGGTGCGAAACACGAGATGGGAAGCATTAATTGGTATTTGCAGAAGTTGCAGGGTTTTTCGCTAGCTGGGACACGAAAGGACCTTGTATGATAGTGGCCGCGTGCGTCAGCATGCTGCCATCATCCATCAACGAGACATTTTTATGTTATCTGATTTGACGCTTCGAACTTCGTGTCGTACTCAATAAGTGTGTTCTCACTTAACCTAATCTTGAAAGGCGGTGGCTCATATCGTTTCTTGTCATTACTCTCCAATAAACGAGGGGACTATCTGTATGTGGTCGGATACGATCGAGCACATAAGAAACATCGGTCTTGGGTTATGATTATCGGTATAACTTGAGGTCGGCCTCCTGTAGATCGAGACCGGCATTTCGAGAGGGGAGTTCAAGGTCAGGCGTCATCGGGATAAAGTTCGAGGCCAAGGTATTCGAGATAAGATTGTCGAGACCGGTGTGGGTAAAGCATCTTATGGTAAAAATATCAGATTCGCATAACGGAAGGACCGGAAATCTCGTAGCTTGTAAATATCTCGGCGGGAATCACAGCCCAAATCAGCAAAGACGTTGAACCCAATAACTTTAGGGATCTTTTACCCTTTAATTAGGTCTTTTACCTTGTATAAGATTCTTTTCTCCTCCTATATAAAGAATTCAATCATATTGTATACAACACACAAATACGACCAATATAACAGTTAGCATATTTTGACTATCCTCTTCATAAAATATTTATTTCATTACTGTTCATTTCGTCACAGCAAAATTACTCAACTTTGGCGGTTTGTTTGTTCTTTCATTTATTTAAATCAGCCTTTACTTATCGTTTATTCTTTAATTGTATCAGGCCAAGTCACGTATCCTTAATACCACGTACAAATTCAATTGTGACCCGTAGTTTAGGATAAACAGGTATAAATCTTTTTTCACCTTGGGATATGGAACGTTATTTGGGTAAAGGTGAACTTTTTTGGGATTGATTTTTTTTCATATTTATATTCTTACAACTATAACTACACACTCTCACATTGTTTTATCTTCTTTACCTTCTTCATCAAGTGTTTATGATAAATTTTTTACTCTCTTCTGTCAAAGCCACACATAAAACTCTTGTCATTGTTCTTTGTGGAACAAAATTCGAAGGTGGTAAGGTAAGAACTATTTCAGTTTTCTCTACATATACTATATATAGAAATTTGTAAATATTTTTGTTTTCTTTTCATGTTTTTAAGTACAGAAGCAGCGAAAAGTTATTTTGGTATCAACATATCACTTGAGTCAATCGGGTTTTTTTGTCCTAACCTTTTACTGTTTTTTATTTAAAATTTATTGTTTTTTATATTTCGACAATGTCTCAAGAGAGATTCAATGAATCAGCTATTTTATCAATTAAAAAGGAATTGTTAATGAATTTTAGAAGAAATACGTTATAAAAAAATTATTAATAACTTTTCAACTGACAAAGCTTGAAAAATAGACTTAAAATAAAAATAATGACACAAGAATTTTTTTTCTTTCTAAAGAAAAACTTAAGGTCTTACATTGCAGTTTGGCTTTAGGCCCGAATCGGGTTGAGCCGCCTCTGGCTCATGCAAAGTTCATGCTACTTCTCAATAGACAAGCAGCTGATCAGATGTTGCTTAATCCACAAATTTATTGTTAAAAGAAATTTGAGAAGCCTGAGATATCACGTACAGTTCTACTCGGGACAGTTCTACTTATCGTTTTATCATGGTGGATCTGCTTGGACATACTTGATGGTCTTCTGTTACCTTGTAGGTAACAAGTTGGTAATTTGAAAGCAACTGTTTTTTTATGTTTTCTTCCTAGGTTAGGACTGTCTAAAAGGAAATTCGAAGATTTTTTCATATTATTCCTTGCCGAGGAAAACGTTCATGTAGTACTTGTGACGATCCAAATTGAAGGGCCGCGATGGGCACCTCATGCCTTACTCAACTGAGTACCAACATAACATATCTTTTTTATCGTACTATCATGGGTAAATGAGTCGGAAAGGCCGTCATGAGATAACCAGAGTAAAACATAAGGGGATACTCGATATAGGACGACCCAACATGATATACAAACTTATACATGTGACATACGGGCCTATAAGGCCGACATGATCATTTGTACACTCAAAACATAGACCGACAAGGCCATACAAGTATCCATGTACATGACATCTCCTCACTCACCTTTTCTTATCCTTACTCCTGTCTACCTAAAACCGTAGCGCTCTACCATACTTTAGCTTGGGACCTACACATATCTATTTATACTACTCACAACCTTCCTTTAACTTGCTACCACCATAGATTTCCTTATGTTATTCTGGAACCTCAAGTGAGACATCACATCGTCTCTAACTCTTCTTTACACTCTTAACTAGATATCTCGGTACCTGAAAACCATAGGCTGGAAGATATGTCACTAACGACACCAATATTATTTTTAGATACTTAATCACGACGCTTCTAGCCCTCTATCTGAAGTCTAGACTCTTCGCAACCTTCTGCACTTTAGTATCTCGTACCTTCTTTACCTTTACCTTTCTTACCTTTAAATCTTACGTTGTATCTTATGTTGCTTTCATAACCTCCCTTCCACATAGGTGGAATTCACTTCCACACCTTAAAGCTCTACTATAATACATGCACCTCTGGTGCATACACAACCTGGCGGGAGCTTCATAATGAGGCTATACTCTTCTAACTGGCTTTATCGTAGAGCTGTTATAGAATATGGCTGTTGTACTATCTCTCTTGTACCTCTGCTATCAATGGTGATTAATTCATGTTTCTCGGCACTAGAATCACTTTGGAAGGCTTGAAATCACCTACGGTTGATATGAAAACCTTGGAAGAGTATTTTACAGAACTTAAACCACTTTAAACATCTTCCCACATGAGCTGGAACCACACCAAAATCAGCAACCACAATAAGAACAAGAAACTCACTAATGCCACGAGATTCCCTACGCTTGATTTGTGTTGTTATTATTAATATTTTCCTAAATATAAATAAGAGGGAAAGGGTTCAAAATATAGTGTTATTAGACATGAACAGAGCTTGCCGCTCGACGTGTTATTATGCTGGTTGTGTTCCATATAGCTACTGGTTGTTGTTTGGGCTGTTTGGTGACTTTTAGTAACTTATGAGATGTAGTACAAACAGGGGAGGTGCTGTCCGTTTTCTTGTAGAATATTGGTTTTGACATATGAGAGTTACAATGCTTATATGATGATGATGAAGTCGGTTTACTCATTGTAGACACAAGAAGATCATATTGAGCTTGGTTGACGATTGGATAGAAGATTGCAAAGGTATGTTAAGGCTAAACCTTTTCTTCATTTTGGCATGATCCCGTAATTACATGTGTTTGATAACGACACATAATGAGAAGTTCGTATTCCTAAATTTATGTACATTATCCTAGTCTCATAAGTTATGTGTTCTCCCTTATCAGGACTTTATATTCTATAAAGTATTGTCTTCTTCTAGTCAAGAGAGCAGAGGGTCTATATATATATATATATATATATATATATATATATACACACACACACACAGAGTATTTTCACCACCATCGAGCTATAATCGACGGGCAGGCCCCTATTGGGATCCCTCTAATCGGATGGTAAGTTATATATCGAGCTTACTATGGCCGAGCGCCTATGAGCGAGCCCAAAATGGACGAGATACAGAGCCTAGTACGGCCGAGTGCCTAAGAGCGAGCCTACTACGGCAGAGCAGTTTCACGTACCGAGCCTTATAGGCCGGACAACTATTTTACATACTATATTGAGAGAGTTGAGTTAGTATCAGTAAGTAACCATATCTTCAGATTATCTTTGACTCCCAGTTACTTTTAGTTATTATATTATCAATTCAGTTTCATCTTTCAGTTATCTTGTTGCCTTACATACTCGGTACATTATTTCATACTGATGTCCCTTTTGCTGGGGACGTTGCATTTCATGTCTGTAGGTCCTGCTAGACAGCTGGATAGACATTTCTAGTAGACAGAGTTAAGCATCAGCTTGGTTGGTAAGCTCCACTTCCTCGGAGTTACCAAGTCTAGTCCTTGGAGTCCATTTTATATATATACAGGTTTGATGGGTAGGTCGAGGCCCTGTCCCGGCCATGATACAGTCCAGTTATCTTTAGAGGCTTATAGACGAGTCCTGTATATTTTTTATATCAGTAAATATTTATGGCGGCCTTGTTAGTCTGAACAGTTATATATATGAGCTTTTGGGTATGTTTACCCTCCAATAAGAGAGACGTTATTTTCATATGATTCAGAATATAGCCCTATCAACCTCGATTGGTATTGTCAGCTTGCGGTAGGTCTTATCAGCCTAAGTTGAGGGATACCCCTCCATAATTCAAGGTTATAGAATGGTACGCTCGAGCCGAGTATTACACCGGGTGCGGGCCACGCCTCCCAGATTTGGGGCGTGACCGTACTTTTCACAACAAAGACAGTTATTTTGAATAAAAAGTCATGCGTGTAATAGTGCTTTTCACTTCAAAGACTGTTATTTTGAACGAAATATTTCTTCGTTTCACTATAAAATACAAGACATTTCCAAATTTCAAAACCTTAAGGTTTAATATGCATTAAGGAATTGATTGTATAAGATTCTTCATGTGAAATTTATGTATTGTAAAATCTACGATTGTGCCCTACATTTTGATCAAGTTGCCACTTATCAGGTTTTTTGCCAATAATAAGCTTTTTATGTCTTTTATTCATTACTTTGTTCCTTTATACATCATATCTATTAGAACACTGACGTATACATTACATGAATGTACTGCTTTTCACTTTTCATTGATATCCTGACTACCCTTGCGAAACTAATGAAAATGCCATTGTTACTAGATATAATAGTTGAAAAGAAAAATACATAAACAAGGATAATTCAACTTGCTTCAAGGAGAATTAGTAGTTGCTTCTATGATTTATCTTTACAAGATTAACCTTTATTAGCTAATTCTAATGCTTTCAAGTACATTACAGCTTATGGCCTGGTATTAATGTAATTTGTTTACCCTAAAAATTAGATAACAATTGAATTTATACGCGGTCTTAAGGATACGTGATCTAAATTTGATACAAATAACGAATAATCAAATCGAAATTAAAATTAAGTACTAAATGAAGGAATGCAAACCACCCGAGCTAAACGATGATGACCACGTTGGTTGGTCCTTCTTGGGCAGGAATCGGTTATAATTGAAATTGGAACAAGATAATGAGATAATGATTCAAGAGACCAACCTATAGCTGTATTTTTTTATGAGATTCCAAGTGTCCTTACAAATAATTAGACCCCCCCCCCCTCCTCCCCATTTATATAGTAGAGGAATCCTACTACAAATACAACTCTATTTAAGGTAAAAAATCTTCTGATTTTCTAATTAAACGGTTCTATTGATTTATGCCGAGATTTCCTCCGCGATGCTCGTCCTCCCCCCCTGAAGAATGTTCGGGGTCAGCATTGGTTTCGAATAACGGGCTTGGTGTTCTTCGAGGACGGACATTTTGACCTCATATTCTACCTCGATGAAACTCGGGGTCGATCTTTAACCCTTTGCGTTCTGAGCCCCATCTGTCGTGCAACAGTTGAGCCCGATCTTATCCATATATAGTCGAGCCCGATTTCGACCGTATACAGATACTCCCCTCAATTTTTTGAGAGTAATGGCGAGAAACGATATGAGCCTCAGATCTTCACTATACGAGCTCCCGATTCTTACTCTGTTAAGTGACGATAGACTCATGACGTAAGTGGTACAAATTTGATTCAGTGACTGATGGTCAAAATCCGCAGGTACAGCCAAAACTCGATCTGATCGATCAGCAAAATTTCAACGTCTTGTTGTTCTTCAGACATCTTCGAGCCGTGTTTATGTGGCTACTGCCTCTATAGTTCAAGTAATGCCAAACAAGCTTTGTACCCTCGTTTTTCGTTAACCCGGAATGGCCTTAGCCTTTTAATTCGGGCGTTGCCGAATAAGTTATATGCCCTCGAATGCTGCTAACTTGGAACGGCCTTAGCCTTCAAAGTTCGGGGGTTTCCTAGTAGGTCTTATTTCCCCTCGAATGTTGTTAACTTGAAACGGCCTTGGCCTTTTAATTCGGGCGTTGCCAAATAAGCTTTGTGCCCTCGAGTATTGTTAACTCGGAACGGCCTAAGCCATTAAAGTTCGGGGGTTGCCTAATAGGTCTTACATCCCATCGAGAATTGTTAACTCGAAACAGCCTTGGCCTTTTAATTCGGCATTGCCAAATAAGCTTTGTGCCCTCGAGTATTGTTAACTCGAAACGGCCTTAGCTTTTAAAGTTCGGGGGTTGCCTAATAGGTCTTACGTCCCCTTGAATGCTGTTAACTCGAAACGGCCTTGGCCTTTTAATTCGGGCGTTGCCAAATAAGCTTTGCGCCCTCGAGTACTGTTAACTCGGAACGGCCTTAGCCTTTAAAGTTCGGGGGTTGTCTAATAGGTCTTATGTCCCCTCGAGTGCTAATAACTTGGACAGTCTGAGTTCGTTTTCGGATGGTAGTCCCCGAGTGAGAAAGTGATTATTCGAACTCATATTAAGGTGGCCCTTAGGCTCATTTTTCGGACTGCAATCCCCGAGTGAGAGAGTGATTATTTTTTTAATCAAATCCACTAGGCAGCATGTCTAGTGTTAATTTTCATATATATAATATAAGATACAGGAATGAAGGGGCACATAGACCTTACCTCCTGAAAGAAAGGGTGTACAATTCTTGGTCATCCAAACTTGACGACCAAGTATGCCTAAATAGCTATGATGGGTTAGACCTATGATGATGTAATGATTGTTTATCTTGTAACATCGATAGACAATCATATGTTCAAAAGCAGTGTGAAGTGAGCCTAGGTCAACTATACAAAAAAGTACATATGTTCCTAAGTCTACTGAATAAGTGGTTTGAAATAGTATCCTCCCTGTGCGATAGGATCTATTCCTAGCAAAAAATAGGAATCTTCTAAGTGATGTGATTAGTAGCAACTTCAACTTTGCTTTGATATTGACAAAGAAATCAAGGTTGAAGATGGCTAGCAAAAAAAGGCACTCTAACTAGACAGCAGTGTTGACAGTGTCTGCTGTTAGTAGTATGCTGAGGATTGTGCTGCTGATGTCTGCTGCTGCTGCTGTGATGTCTACTGCGGGTGTCTGTACTGGAGTTCTCATGTGTGTCTATGTGTTTCTTGTTCTGGAGTCCTGCTTTTTGTGTTGTTGTAGCTTGGTGTTTTTGCTGTGCTTCTATGGGATGTAGCTGTTGTTGAGGTGATGACTTGCTGCTACTGCTGGTGTTGTTGATCCTGTTGCTATAGTTGCTGATTATCAAGGATTGCAGGGAGTGTAGGTTTTCTCCCCTATTGTCTTCCTGCTTTGATAACTTCTGCTGATGTGTGTTGCTGGAGTGATGAATGCTGCTAAATTAATGACTGAGTTCTTTGCTTATTGGTTGCTTGACTGGAGTGTTTCTAAATCTGCTATCTTCCTTGAGGTCTACCTATATTTGTGTATGTTGCTCCTGCTGATTGCCTTGTGTTGCTGTGACTGGTAGCTTCTGTTGAAGTGATGAGTAGGTATCCATCTTGCTGTTATTGATGTTGTTGTTGCTGTTGCTAGTGTTGCTGCTGCTGCTGTTATTACTGCTTTTGTTGATGCTGTTGCTACTGTTGTGGAGCTGAGTGTTAGCTGACTGGTGCTGGTGAGAGCATGACTTTGTGTTGGACTTGTGAGCAATAGTATGGAGAGGAGTTCCTGGTAATTGTTGCAATTGCAATAGAAAGTGCACTAAAAGTGCTAATACCACACATTGTAATAGAGAGTGATTATTCGAACTCAGGTTAAGGCTTCCCTTGGGCTCGTTTCCTTTAGGGGATCGGAAGCAGGGAGTTCCTTGAGAAATGTAAAGGAGAAGGTTTAAAATACAAGCCATTTGCAAAGAAGAGATTTTACTTTATTCTGCCATGTGTACAAGTTTGTGTCAGGGTTCGATCAGTCTATGTGAGCATGATTCATTTGACCGTTTGGCTCTTTCATTGAATCCTATTGATCGAGACCCTTCAATGATGAAGTCTCTTTCCATGCTAAAATCGATATCAGAGGGAAAGAACTTAAGCTTCGGGCTGTTGTTGTGATCATCACCACCAGTTCATTACCGGCCTTCGATTCTATGTTAGCACAATTTATTTGTTGCCTCGTTAAAAACCTTGTCGTAAAACCCATTTGGGACAAAACCGGTCCAAAGGAAAAAGAGTGCAACACGTGCTTTCAGACCCAACATTTCGTATCGTCCTTTGTTTGCTACCTGCAAGCGTTAGTTTAAAATGTAAATAAAATAAAGAAAAGGGTCGTACCTTGGCAGTAATATCAGTTCAGGTGAGTTATTTTCTAGTCATTCACCGTTCATCGTCCTGAGCTTGTAAGATCCCTCTCCAGTGATTTTGATGATAAGGTCCTTCCTAGTTCAGTCCCAGCTTTTCCTAGTTCGGATTCCGTGTGTACGGTGTGACCTTTCTTAGTAGCATGTCCCCGACATCGAAGCATAGAAGGTTGGTCCTTCTGTTGCAATACCTCTTGATTCATTGCTTTCGGGCAGCCAATCGAACAAGGGCAACTTCGCGCCTTTCATCTAACAGCTCTAGGTTCGTGTTCATGGCCTCGGTGCTTTTTAAGGTCCGATGGACCTATCGAAGCTGTTTTTGGTCATGAGTGCCCGGTTGCTCTAGCCTCGGCCCTCCCTCCTTTCATTTTTTATTGAGTTCCGCCCGGACCTACTGCTCCGTCTATCTCTATTATATGGCTGATACCAATCCCTTTTTGGTCTTGGTTTGTGATCGATATCTCTTTTGGCTCTATCGAGGATCCTTTTGGATAGATAGACCCCGAAGGGGCCCCGAGCTAATTATCTTCGACTCTGATTTTTGATTGATACTGGCTATGTATGTCAGCCCATGTAACGGCCAGGTATTCTATCAAGTTCTGCTTTAGTTGCTTTGAAGCCACCGAGCTCTGAATATTAAGACCCTGAGTGAAGGCTTGAACAACCCAATCATCAGCGACCGGCAGCAGATCCATCCGTTCTGTTTGAAACCGGGACACAAACTCTCTAAGTATCTCGTTATCCTTTTGTTTGACTTTGAAAAGGGTTGATTTCCTGGTCTTAACTTGGATGGCACCTGCGTGTGCCTTTACGAAAGTATCTGCAAGCATAGCAAATGAGTCAATAGAATTAGAAGGTAAATTGTGATACCATATCATAGCTCCCTTTGACAGGGTCCCCCAAATTTTTTTAACAGAACAGACTCAATCTCATCGTCCTCCAGGTCGTTCCCTTTGATAGCACATGTATACGAGGTTACATGTTCGTTTGGATCAGTCATTCCGTTATACTTGGGTATTTTGAGCATACGGAATTTCTTGGGGATCAGCTTCGGAGTCGCTCTTGGAGAGAAAGGTCTTTGCACGAACTTCCTGGAATCCGGGCCCTCTAATATCGGAGGTGCTTCTGGGATTTGGTCTACCCTGGAATTGTAGGTTTTCACCTTTTTGTTGTTGGCCTCGATCTTTTTCTCACCTGATTCTAACTGTTTTTTCAGCTCCTCGAGCTTCTTTATCATCTCGGGGTTAGTCCCCTATTCATGTTCATTCGACCTTTCTACGACCGATTTGTCCCTACGGGCAATTTCTCGAGATGGGTCGGGCTCATCCCTGTTCGGTGCATGGTTTTGATTTTACATGTTGGGCATTTCGAGTTGCCAATCGGACTTCTTTATAGACGCTATTTTCGGGGTCGGTAGGCAGGTTCGTATCGACAGCCACATGCGAATTAGCGTCAATTTGGTCTGTGATCAGAATCTCATTACTGGGCGCTACATTATTATTTTCACCTTGGTGACTGGATTCGAAGTCGACATGCACTGGTGCTGATTGAAAGTTTGACATTTCTGTATTATAGCCTGAAATCAAAGACACTTCAAAGAGCAAGTGTGAAGCAGTGTGTGTTATGGAGATTTGTATCAAATAACTACTATTATCCTCAGCCCCACGGTGAGCGCCAAACTATTTACCCTAAAAATTGGATACCAATTGAATTTATACGTGGTCTTAAGGATAAATGATCTAATTTGATACAAATGACAAATAATCTAATCGAAATTAAAATTAAGAAATAAATGAAGGAATGCAAACCACCCAAGCTAAACGATAATGACCACGTTGGTTGTTCCTTCTTAGGCAGGGATCGATTATAGTTGAAATTGTAACAAGATAATGAGATAATGATTCAAGAGACCAATCTATAGCTGTATTTTTTGATGAGATTCCAAGTGTCCTTACAAATAATTAGACCCCACTTCATATAGTAGAGAAATTTTACTTTACATACAGCTCTATATAAGGTCAAAAATCTCCTGATTTGCTAATTAAACGGTTCCATTGATTTTTGCCGAGATTTCCGCTGCGATGCTCGTCCCACTACGGATATTCTGGCTTTCCGTTATTTAAGTTTGAGGGTCCCCCCTAGAGCATGTTCGGGGTCAGCATTGGTTCCGAATAACGGTCTCCATGTTCTTCGAGGACGGACATTCTGACCTCGTAGTCTTCCTCGATGAAACTCGGGGTCAATCTTTAACCCTTCGCGTTCCGAGCTCGATTTGTCGTGCAACAGTTGAGCCCGATCTTGACCATATACAGTCGAACCCGATTTCGACGATATACATAATTCTATGCTATTATTAATGAGCTTGCACTTACACATCAATCCAGGTAAAAAGTGATGCTCGCTTTGCACTAGAAATATATTTGTAAGCTGCAAGATCGGAATTATTATGTTAAGAAGTTGCTATTACCTCCCCAGATCAATTGCATCAGATAAGAACTGAGCTTTAAAATTTCAGACATTGTTAGCAAGAAAAGAAAATAACATCTATTAGTGTGATGACATATTTATGTGGCAATAGATATGTGTCATAGATAAGAAATTGCACATATTTTGTGATTCTTATGAGGCATTTCTTAAACTTTGGATACATGATTCAACAATAAATGAACTCTGTATTGGGTCGGATATAATCGAGTGAAGCCGGGTCGAATACCATTGGATGAAGGCGGGTCAAAGGTAATACGGAGTTGGCTCTTCGAACCGGGATCACAAAGCCGGATACGCAGGACGGAGCTACCGAGATGGGATGGTTAATCCGGTCGGTCGAAAAATGTCGCATGATCGAGGATCGACCCCGGCTCATATATTTCGCCTTCCAATAGATGTTTCGCCAAACTTACTACCTTATCCATTGCGACCGTTGTACTGTCATTTAAGAATATTAAATGTATTAAATCTCGTAATTAGTGGGATTTTCCTTGTAATCAGTTTCCTGCCTTTATTGTAACTTTTACACTTACCCATGTAGGAGGGATACTGTGACTTTTACACTTACCCATGTAAAAGGGATCTGCTTATAAGCAAGGCAGAAATCCTTTGCTAAAGGAGTTTTTCCGGATAAGTTTTCCTCTGATAAAACAAAACACTTTACTTGATCATTGCTGATTATTTGTATTATTCATCAGAATTAAGCTCTCAATTATTGTCAGCTAAAGAACTATTTCACTGCTTACGATTTATCGTCAACTTACGGTTTGATCGCTCTATCTCTCTATCATATTCTAAATACTTAAGACTTGCTTTCATTTAGTATCAAGCTAATTTACAAGTCCTTAACCCTACCAACAAATTCAATTGTTATCCGATTTTAAGGGTAAACAGTTTGGCGCCCACCGTGGGGCTAAGGATATTAGTAAATTCTTTTTGATACATCTTTTCCTGAAGGCACAACTTTCCATTTGCTCTTTGAAGAATTCTCTGTTTTTCATGACTCATAATAATCATGGCGCAGACGCCCCCCCTCAGAAACGAGGTTAACGACCAAATAGAAAACAACAATTTGACCGGGCATGAAATCCCGGCCGATGTTAATTCTCAGATAGCGGTCGAAGCCGCCCAAGTATCAGGCTCAACACACAGTGTCCGAGGGGAGAACCGTTCAGGAATTCAGCAAAGCGGAGAAGGTGAAATTAGCCTCAAGGTAATATTTGACATGTTGCAAGATCAACAGGTGGCTATAGCGCAACTCCAAAGCCGCACCCGAAGCCCAGACCGAGCAGAACACACTACCCCTCAAGCAGCAGTTGGACAGAATGAACCGATCATAATTACACCGGATGAAAGCGGTGCGGGGGTCAGCTCCGGACTCGTTAAAATGATAGAAGAGTTAACCAAGCGGGTCGAAACTGGCGAAAAAAGGATCGAAGCCAACGACAAAAAAGTTGAAACATACAACTCAAGGGTAGATCAGATACCGGGAGCACCTCCGATATTAAAAGGCCTAGATGCCAAAAAGTTCGTGCAAAAACCGTTCCCATGCAGTGCTGCTCCGAAGCCGATCCCAAAGAAGTTCAGAATGCCCGAGATTCCAAAATATAACGGAACTTCGGACCCTAACGAGCACGTGACGGCTTATACTTGTGCAATAAAGGGAAATGATCTCGAAGATGACGAGATCGAAGCTGTTCTACTAAAGAAATTTGGAGAAACCCTATCTAAAGGGGCGATGACGTGGTATCATAATTTGCCACCAAACTCTATCAATTCCTGCGCTATGTTAGCCGATACATTTGTAAAGGCTCATGCGGGGGCCATCAAGGTCGAAACGAGAAAGTCTGATTTATTCAAAGTCAGACAACATGACAATGAGACACTTAGAGAATTCGTATCTCAGTTCCAGATGGAGCGGATGGATTTACCTCCGATCACGGACGATTGGGCAGTACATGCTTTTACTCAAGGTTTGAATACCGGCAGTTCAGCGGCATCGAGGCAACTTAAACAAAGCTTAATTGAATATCCGGCTGTCACCTGGGCGGATATTCATAATCGGTATCAGTCCAAGATCAGAATAGAAGACGATCAGGTTGGAGTTGCCTCAGTTTCTTCCTACACAATCAAGACTTTCGACCGGTCTCGAAGGGATAATTTTCGGGAACCGAGGTCAAATAGAGATAGACACCGACCATATCCGGAAGACCGACGAGCTACATCGAGGGGACTCAAGTTCCCAAAACAAGAAAATAAATATGAAAGAAATAGAAGGCCGCTGCCGAAAAATAACTTCGAGAAACCTGGTGATCAACAGGATGCACTCCGGTTGTCCGAGTACAACTTCAACGTCGATTCAGCGACTCTGGTATCAGCAATCGGCCGTATCAAAGACACTAGGTGGCCTAGACCTTTGCAAACAGATCCTTCTAAAAGAGATCCGAACCTTGTGTGCAAGTATCATGGCACTCACGGCCATAGGACTAAAGACTGCAGACAGCTGCGAGAGGAGGTAGCCCGGTTACTCGACAATGGGCACCTTCGGGAATTTCTCAGTGATTGAGCGAAGAACCACTATGAAAACAGGGATAGACCGGTCGACCAGAAGGAGCCAAAACACACCATAAACATGATAATCGGAGGAATGGATATACCCCAAGTCCCGATGCTAAGACGCACTAAAATTTCAATCACCCGGGAAAAACGAACCCGAGATTATGCACCCGAGGGGACTATATGCTTCAGCGATAGAGAAATCGATGGCATGACGCAACCTCATAACGACGCTTTGGTGATATCGATGCTGGTACAAGATACCCGGATAAAGCGTGTTCTGGTCGATCCCGGCAGCTCGGCCAATATAGTTCGGTCCTGGGTCATCGAACAGCTAGGACTGACCGACCAAATCATTTCTGAGGTCAGAATACTCAACGGATTCAATATGGCCGCAGAAACAACGAAGGGAGAAATAACTTTAATGGTTAACATTGCCGGGGCGATCAAAGCAACAAAGTTTTGCGTGATAGATGGTGACATGAGATACAACGCCCTGCTCGGTAGGCCATGGATACATGACATCAGGGCAGTACCATCCACCCTACACCAGATGCTGAAATTCCCATCGGATGGGGGAGTTATTACAGTTTATGGGGAACAACATGCAGCAAGGGAGATGTTCGCGATAGATGGAACGACAACAAAACCAGCAAGCCATAATCGAGAGTCCAAATAGCAATTACAACAGCCGCCTTCGACAGAGGAGGGCGAACAGGATCAAGTTGATGACGACAACTTCGGGATTCCCCGATTCTTTGTGATCCCCGATGAAACCGATGCGACCAAATCAACGGTCGAAGAATTGGAACAAATCCCTATCCGGCCAGACGCGCCCGATTGGAAGGTATACCTGGGCTCGGGCTTAAAACCCGAGCTCAGGAGTAAATTACTCTCTTTCCTTGCAACTAACGAAAATTCTTTTGCCTGGTCCTATTTGGATATGACAGGCATACCCCCGGAGATCGCGACACATAAGCTAAGTGTCGACCCAAAATTCCGGCCGGTCAAGCAGAAAAGGAGACCTCAGTCCGAAGCCAAACAGACCTTCATCCATGAAGAGGTAACTAAACTGCTAAATATAGGATCTATCCGGGAAGTAAAATATCCCGAATGGTTAGCTAACGTAGTGGTAGTACCAAAAAAGGGAAATAAACTAAGAATGTGCATAGATTATAAAGATTTAAATAAAGCTTGCCCTAAAGACTCTTTCCCGCTGCCCAACATCGATCGAATGATCGATGCCACGGCCGGCCACGAGATGCTAAGCTTTCTCGACGCCTATTCTGGATATAACCAGATTCGGATGGACAAGGACGATCAGGAAAAAACGTCCTTCATCACCAAATATGGCACTTATTGCTATAACGTGATGCCGTTCGGGCTTAAGAATGCCGGGGCTACTTATCAGTGCCTGGTAAATAAAATGTTCGAAAGCTAATTAGGGAAAACAATGGAGGTTTATATTGACGATATGTTGGTTAAGTCCCTGCGAGCAGAGGACCAACTTAGTCATTTACACGAAACCTTCACTATTTTGAAGAAATACAACATGAAGTTGAATCCAGAGAAGTGTGCATTCGGAGTAGGATCCGGGAAATTTCTCGGATTCATGGTCTCTAACAGAGGGATCGAGATCAACCCGGACAAGATAAAGGCTATCGAAGACATAAAAGTCGTCGATAGTATCAAGGCCGTACAAAAGCTCACCGGCTGAATCGGGGCCTTGGGTCGCTTCATATCTCGATCATCGGATAGAAGTCATCAATTCTTCAGTTTGCTAAAAAAGAAAAACGAATTTACATGGGGACCGGAATGCCAACGCGCCTTGGAAGAACTCAAAAGGTACCTCTCTAGCCCACCTCTACTACATACGCCA
>MCJB01048377.1:48370-89161 GCA_002018475.1 Nicotiana obtusifolia | reverse complement strand
ATTGGGTCGACATGGAAAAAGACGCAAAAGAGTTCGTGCGCAAGTGTGACGGATGTCAAAGACATGGGCCGATCATCCATCGACCAGCCGAAACATTGCACTCGGTCTTGTCACCTTGGCCGTTCATGAAATGGGGCATGGATATAGTAG
The DNA here is from genome assembly GCA_002018475.1 of Nicotiana obtusifolia. Classification (NCBI taxonomy): domain Eukaryota; kingdom Viridiplantae; phylum Streptophyta; class Magnoliopsida; order Solanales; family Solanaceae; genus Nicotiana; species Nicotiana obtusifolia. Next base: position 89,011 of record MCJB01048377.1, on the reverse strand, counting down.
GATCGCTCCCACGAGCTCCAGGTAAGACTCAATTTATACTCTTTGTGACTGACTATTTCTGTAAATGGGTAGAAGCGCAGGCCTATGAGAAAGTCAGAGAAAAAGAAGTGATCGATTTCATTTGGGATCATGTCATCTGCCGATTTGGAATGCCCTCCGAGATCGTATGTGACAACGGAAAACAGTTCGTCGGCAGCAGAGTAACTAAATTTTTCGAAGATAATAAAATCAAAAGAATCTTATCTACTCCTTACCACCCCAGCGGCAACGGCCAGGCGGAATCGACCAACAAGACTATACTTCAAAACCTGAAGAAGAGATTGATCGACGCCAAAGGAAGATGGAGAGAGATGCTTCCCGAGATTTTATGGGCGTATCGGACATCTGAAAAGAATAGTACCGGAGCCACGCCTTTCTCTCTAGTCTATGGAGCGGAGGCCCTGATTCCGATCGAAGTCGGCGAACCAAGCCTCAGATTCCAATACGCGACCGAAAAATCCAACCAAGAGGCTATGAATACTTGCCTAGAACTCTTGGATGAAAGGAGAGAGGTCGCCTTAGTCCAGATGGCAGCTCAAAAGCAAAAAATCGAAAGGTACTATAATCGAAGAACTCGACTCCGACACTTCAATACAGGGGACTTGGTGCTGAGAAGAACCACACTCAATACTCGAGACCCTAATGAGGGAAATTTGGGACTAAACTGGGAAGGCCCCTACACCATACTAAAAGTCACCGGTAAAGGGTCTTACAAGCTGGGGACTTTGAATGGCGAACAACTACCAAACAACTGGAACGTGAGCCATTTAAAGAGATACTACTGCTGAGGTATTTTGCTTTACCTTTCTTACTTTCTTCTTACTTCATTTATCAATACTAACACATGCAGGTCAGTCCGGCATTAGACAAACACCAAATCCTTAGGCTGAAAGCGCGCGCTGCACTCTTTTTCCCTTCGTTCGGTTTTGTCCCAATCTGGGTTTTCCGGCAAGGTTTTTAATGAGGCAGCATGTATACCGCGCTACTATATAGAAATTTAACTACAGTAATCTTGTTCATATCAATTTCAAGGGGGGTGGAGTAAAAGATCACTAGGGACCAATGTAAGGGTCAAACGGCCAAAGGAGCCGTACCCGGATAGAGCGATCGAACTCACCCCCGATCAACGAATGTACTATTACACCAATTTGAACAAGGTCGTTTGACACTCATATCTATGTTGCACTGACAAACCCAAGGGTTTTCTCTTATCAGTCGTGCTGTGACTAAAAATAAAGGAAGAAACATATTGAAGTTAAAAGGGAGTATAAGACCAAAATGGTCAGTCCCGATCTGCGGCCAAGGCCGAGTTCAACAAGAAATTCTTGTGCAAACGAATCGATTCACGGCTAAGGCCGGACTAAGTTAAAAGGGAGTATAAGACCAAAATGGTCAGTCCCGATCTGCGGCCAAGGCCGAGTTCAACAAGAAATTCTTGTGCAAACAAATCGATTCACGGCTAAGGCCGGACTAAGTTAAAAGGGAGTATAAGACCAAAATGGTCAATCCCGATCTGCGGCCAAGGCCGAGTTCAACGAGAAATTCTCGTGCAAACAAATCGATTCACGGCTAAGGCCAGATTAACTCAAAAAGGGATACAAGATCAGAATGATCAATCCCGATCTGCGGTTAAGACAAAATTCAATGGGAAATTCTTGTTCGATCAAAGCTTGAAAAGACAAGACCCCTAGCTAAAAGTTGAGATCGAACTTGTTTTATGAAGGTCCGATGTTTTGCTAAGGCACGGCCTTGATTCTCATATGTTTAACGGTTGAAAACAAAGCAACAGCTTGATCGAATCACTACAGATAAGACTAAGCTGATTGTCACTACAGACAAGCCTAAAGCCTGATCAGATTTTTTGGTACATTTTCGGTCTGAGTAAGGCCTGTTTCCTAACCGATCGCAATTTCTGACAAAGCAAATGTATTCAAATGTAAAGAAAATCAAACTTGAAAATATATTTTCACAAATATCATTGTACAAAATGAAGCTATTACACCACCCAAACTACGGCGAGCAAGGACACCGTCAATCGGAGCCATCTTCAAATTCTTCGGGAAATACTTTTCTCCTCATTTCTTCCTCCTTCTTCGCTGCCTCCTCAATATCCGAAGATAAATCAAAGCCACGAGCTTGAAGTTCCTCGAGCAAACTAAGTCGAGCCTGACATTGAGTATAGTCGATCAACGCCATAGATTGTTGTTGGGCCACATCCGCGTCGGCTTTATACTGAGCTATTGTATCCTCCGCTTTGGCTTTGATAGCGGCAATCTCCAACTTCGCCTCCTGAAGCCGTTTGGTCAGGATTGCTCGATCCTGCTTGGACAATTCGGTCTGAGCCCGGTGGTATTTGTTGTCCTTGGTCAAGGCATTTATTGTTTCCTGGGCTATTGAGGCTAGTTTCTGAAGAGCCGATGCCTCTGCGGTCAAGAGCTCGGTCTTAATCCTCCAATTGCTAACCTCGGCCTTGGTATCACTTAGCTCGGATCGAAGCCGATCCAACCGGGTGTCCATTTGCTTCAACCGTTCAACACAAGAGGCGTGTTCTTTTCTTACACCCGACAACTCTGTTCGAAGCTTTTCCAGTGTGTTCTCAAGCCGACTACGTCGCTCCCATTCTAGCTCCATTCCTTCTTTGATACGAAGGAATACTTCATGGTTAAGCACAGAGGACTACAAAATATTCAAACAAATTATCTCCAGTTTGGAAATAAGAATAAAAATGTTAATACAATCAAGGAAGAATTGAAAAATCCTTACTTTGTTTAGTGCTTGTTGTGATTCATTAAGCAGACAAGCCCAATCCACAGCATTCATGGCAGCCCGATCTTCCTCAGTCACCAAACAGTAAAGGTAACTTGCTATGCCCACCGGCGGACCCAATGCTCGGGCATCCTCGGGGATGGAAAGAGTTATCATTCGACTCCTTTCCGGATTCGAGCTCGGCGCGGGAAATTTTTCCACCAACTTGATATCGGTTGAGAACGCGCTCCACTCTGCCGGAGGGCTTCTTCGAGGAATTTCGAAGCCAAAAGTATCAGACGATGGCACCCCATCAAAAAATTCTTCAAGGTTCCCTGCTGTGACCGGAACTTTGCCCGGTCTATGACTTGCAGCGTCTCGGTTCGTTTCCGAGAAAGACGGTGACTGTGCCATTTCGGGAATGCCCGAAGGTCTTTGCGCCGAGCTCTGCATATCAGCTTGACTCTCGGCCCTTGCTTCTTTTTCGACGTCAATCTGAGGAGAGGTATTAGTTCCCCTCGCAACAGGTTCGGGGACTCCCCGAGAATTTTTATTATGTTTAGGACTCCCTGCTTCATCGAAACCCTCACTCAGTTCAACAGCAACATCGGGGGTTTTGACCTTCCGAGCCGCCATTTTTCTCCTTTTCTTTTTCTCGGGCTCGATATGATCGGAAGCCCCTCCCCTTTTCTTTCCTCCTTCCTTCACTGACGCAGGAAGTGAACGAGGAACTATCTCATTAACAACTGCCGATCTCAACTCGGCATCTCTCGACAAGCCTGTAAAATGAGGTTGTAAAGTGTTAACGATTGAGTACTAATACCGACCGGTCTGAGAAATTTGAGTAATGGTGGGGCATACCATGATTCTTGGCCTCCCATAGACCTTTGGATATCTCTTTCCAGGCCCGTTCAGAATATGATCTCTGGGCCACGATTTTTCTGACCCAATCCTTCAAGTCATCGATCATGCCCGGTGACTGACGGACAGCTGCACATGATCATAAATCAGTTATGCATCAAAAATCGGTAACAAAAAGTTTAAATTCAGGAATACATACGCGTCATATTCCACCTCTCAGGGAATGGCATGCTATCAGCGGGGATCAGGTCGGAGGTTTTTATTCGGACAAATCGACTCATCCAACCCCGATCCCTATCCTCGTCTATGCTTGAAAATGGGGCTTTATTAGCCCGGCGAACCAATTTGATTAGCCCCCCTCAGAACATTCGGGGACTGTACAGCCTGAGTAAATGATCGAGGGTAAAGGGATGCCCTCCCTCGACCTTATCTATAAAGAAACGGAAAAGGTAGATTATACGCCAAACGGAAGGATGCATTTGGGCCAGAGTAACTTGATACCGCCTACAAAATTCTACTATCATAGGATCTACAGGCCCAAACGTAAACGGATAAGTATACACACTAATATATCCCTCTACATATGTGGTTATGGATTCTTCAGGGGAGGGTATTATTACTTCCTTGTCGTTCCAATGACAATCGGCCTTGACCCTGTCAAGGTATTGAGAAGTAATGGTGCTAACGTAATCTGAAACCGGTTCGCCCCGACCGGGTACAGAAGACGACTTCTCAATTTTAAAATCTGTACCTATATAACATCCCGGTGGTATGAAGGCCTGCAATGGAGGTTCCGCAGAGGATCCTTCGATACCGATGGGCTCAGTCCTTTCAACAGGCTGAGCAGGGGATGATTGACTTTGGGGTACGGACTTGGATGTTTTTGCCATGAAAATAAAGGGAAGTGAAAGGATTCAAAGAGTTTTGCGACGAAGAAGATGAGCAATAAAAAAGGGGCAAAGTGGATTAGTAGTAGAAGACAAAGTGAGTTAACACGTGAAGACAAACGGGCCAACATAAAGAAGAACGAAGTATTTATACTTCTCCAAAGGCGGTGGCACAAAGTACGAGGCAGTTGAAACGCGCGCATTTAATGCGATGGGAAAATACTAGCTTCTGCGAAAGAATGGGTAATGATTGCCTACGCCAACAATTGAGTACGTCATTAGACTACCGTCATGTATAGAAACTTTCTGAGTAAGGAATTTTGCCGGATAAGCTTCCGCGACACGATACAAGCTAGCCTCGGTTGTCCGGTTGATAAGCCTAAGGTTAAATAGTTCATGTCGTTTATTGTCCTTACTCTCCAATAAACGAGGGGACTATCTGTATTGGGTCGGATATAATCGAGTGAAGCCGGGTCGAATACCATTGGATGAAGGCGGGTCAAAGGTAATACGGAGTTGGCTCTTCGAACCAGGATCACGAAGCCGGATACGCAGGACGGAGCTACCGAGATGGGATGGTTAATCCGGCCGGTCGAAAAATGCCGCATGATCGAGGATCGACCCCGGCTCATATATTTCGCCTTCCAACAGATGTTTCGCCAAACTTACTACCTTATCCATTGCGACCGTTGTACTGTCATTTAAGAATATTAAATGTATTAAATCTCGTAATTAGTGGGATTTTCCTTGTAATCAGTTCCCTGCCTTTATTGTAACTTTTACACTTACCCATGTAGGAGGGATACTGTGACTTTTACACTTACCCATGTAAAAGGGATCTGCTTATAAGCAAGGCAAAAATCCTTTGCTAGAGCGGTTTTCTCCGGATAAGTTTTCCTCTGATAAAACAAAACACTTTACTTGATCATTGCTGATTATTTGTATTATTCATCAGAATTAAGCTCTCAATTATTGTCAGCTAAAGAACTATTTCACTGCTTACGATTTATCGTCAACTTACGGTTTGATCGCTCTATCTCTCTATCATATTCTAAATACTTAAGACTTGCTTTCATTTAGTATCAAGCTAATTTACAAGTCCTTAACCCTACGAACAAATTCAATTGTTATCCGATTTTAAGGGTAAACAGTACTAAATGTATATAATTCATCAAACTTCAACGAATTGTACATTCAAAAAGTGAAATACAACAAGAAATACATTAGTACTTTGCTCTAATAATTCTGAATAAGGGAAATTAAACAGCATCTTGATGGATAATTGCTCCCAATATATTTAAAATTCAATGTATCACATGCATATATTGCTACTGAATTAAATTTCGGTGCTAATGACTAAACGAAGTCAATCGAACAACAATTAGGTTAACATTGAATTAATCATTATGTTACGTATAATTGCTTAATACCAAACTAGCTCGCTCAAATCCGTGCATTTCTTGCCATAGTGACCTTTACCTAAAATTATATTGCATAGGAAGTTTTAGTAATTTGAGATGATTTACCTAATTTATTGAGCAGTAGTTGTGAGATTTTCTTCAATAATTAAGAATTTATTCTGTCATCTCATATCCTTTGGGTTTTTTTCATATATTTTTTTTCTAACATTGAAAGAGACCTTGATCAAGCAACAACTAGCACTTAGGAATTGTTAGCTGATTTTACTTTTTTGTCTGCTAGAATAAGCCTGAATTCGAACATTTTAATTAGATTCATTTAAGTCATCCGAACATTGTTTTTGGCTTAGTGGTCAACTACTATTTTCAAATGGCTCCACTGAATTTAAACCATTCAAATTTATGGTCATTAGGTAACAAGAGATATTTGAGTTACAGCTTCTTAGTACTCCCTCCGATCATTTTTACTTAGCATGTATACTAAAAATAGATTTTTATTTTTACTTGTTATTTTACACATATCAAAAGAAGATAATTTTTTTTTCTTGTTATACCCACAATATTTATTATTCATTTCAAATAATTTTCTCAAATCTAATAAAATATGCATCAATTAATATGGGTATCATGATAAATTATGTATTTCATTTATTATTTCTTGAGTGGCATGAAAAATCAAAACGTGCCAAGCAAAAGTGAACGGAAGGAGTGCATAGTTTTGTAATAATTAGTTTTCTATCACTTCTTGCTGGATATGTTGATGTATCATTACTGTACGTTACTGTAACCCAATATTTTAAAAGGCTTTTTTGGGCTAGCCCTAGGGCGGGGCGCACCAAAAATGCCCCGAGGCGATAGTGGGGGCCGGAAGTTTGCAAAGGTGTACGCCCCGGTGTTGAGGCGCATTTTTGTAATAAGGCGTAAGCTCAAGAGACTTTTTCAAATTAAAACAAAATTTGCTGAATGATTCCTTAATATAATACTCAAATTCTCAAAAGTCAGCTTGTAATTCTCAAAAGTATTAAAAAGGAATTGAAATATCAAATTTGAAAGTCATGATCTTTTTTTATTGTTAGAAGCCCTAATTTATGATTTTTTTTCAATTCTTTATGTTGTTCGCTAGTATGTTACTATCTCCGGAAAAACGAATAGTCAATTTTTTTTTCAAATATTAAAAAAAAAACTCCATTCTTCTTCAATAGCAGCAAGTTCAAAGTTCAAATTGCAGGTTAATCATCATTTTTGTTCCTCAATATAGAAAAATTTATTCTTTTCAACTCAAGTTACTTGTGCTTGTAAATAGCGTCTCTCTCTCTCTCTCTCTCTCTCTCTCTCTCTCTCTCTCTTTATATATATATATATATATATTACTTATTTATAGTTTTCTTCAATTTTTATGTAATTTTACCTATTTAAAAATAATTATTGTAATTATATATTTCATAAAATATTAAAAATTAAATACTCAAGGGGCTTACGCCTCGTGTCTCGGGGCTTAAGCCTTAATGAGGCATGTAAAACGCCTTGTTTTACGCCCACGCCTTTTAAAACACTGTTATAACTTTATTAAACTTTGAAATGCAACTAGTACTAATGCTTTAGAGATATTTTTACTATTTTATATAATTTCTTTGCAAGTGATATTAAATTTCTGTAACTTCTCCAAAGATTATCCCAAAAGAAGAAGAAGAAGATAGACACATAAAACTGGTCATCCATTCTTTTTTTTACAATTATCAATAAGAATATTGTTGATTTTTTCTCACTTAAAAAAAAAAAAAAAGACTTTTTTCCAAAGTTGGGGGATCTTGTCTATAGCAAATCTAAAACGAAAATAGGAGGGTCTTGAAAAATGGTGATAAAATTGAAAGAAGAAGATGATAATAATGGTGAAGAACTGTCTCAATATAGTATGCAAAATCCCGTTATTAATGTCATAGTCAACAGTTGTTTGCCACCTCTCCATAAATAGAATTATTAGATGCCCATATTAACAATTTAATTTACCTTCACCTAATTCTCCTTTTATTTAATTTTTGCGTCTTTTTATTTTTGTTCCTTTTCTTGCTTTAATTTGGGAGTTGGGTGGAATAAAATGCTCTTAATTGCTAGTATTAACTTCTCCATTGAATCTAGGGCGATACAAGTAGAATTTAAGTGTAAGTACACAATGAACCAAGTGATATAAGATAAAATATACTCTAAGAGATTATGATTTGTTGTTTAATTAGACGTCAGAAAAATTACTTACAATCTTCTTTTGCAATTATTAACTGACATCCTTAAATCGGTTACACTGAAGCCAAATAAATGCAACACTACAGTATACGATGGCTTCTAATTAACCATGACATCTAACAAGACATTATTGTCTTTGAGTTTATACAATTTTTATACTTTGATAATGTAAAAATATTTAAACTAACTTACACTTTTAAATCATCTAAAGATAATACAGTAACAATATTAGTACGCGCCATAGTAATTAAACAAAATTAGTAAAACCTGAAATACAACACATTAAATTACACTAGATGTGTAAAGCTTCTTTTCACAATCATAGTATATCTAAATCCATTTAGGTTTTAGGCATCTTTGGATTACTCAATTCAAAAATATTATTCTGTCGATGGCGAGATTTCAAAATTTTGTTGTTTATAAATTAAGGGTATGTTTGGTACGAAGAAAAATATTTTTTGAATTTTTTTTTTAATTTTTTCATGTTTGGTTGGTTCAAATATTTTGGAAAATATTTTCCTCCAATTTGAGGAAAATGTTTTCCCTATTAAGAGAAGGAAAATATTTTCCATAATTCTTTTTCAACCTTCTTCACCCTATACCTCATCCCCACTAAACCCCACCTACCCACCCCAACCCCACCCTAAATAGAAATATTATTAATAGTACTTTCTTTTCATGTTGTAGATAGAATAATTTTTTTTTTCATTTCAACAAATGAGTATAGAATAATTTTTTTTTTCATTTCAACAAATGAGTATATTCTTTTCATGATTTAATTTTTTTATTTTTATTTTAACAAAAAAAATACTTTCTTTTTCATGATGTAGAAAAAATATTTTCTTTTATTTCAACAGAATAATGTAGTAAAAAGCATTTTTCACTTCAACAAAATGATGTAGTAAAAAATATTTTCGTTTATTTCAACAAAAATAGTATTTTCTTTTCATGATGTAGAAAATGTATTTTCTTTTATTTCAACAAAATGAATATTTTATTTTCATGTTGTAGAAAGAGTACTTTCTTTTTCAACCAGAAAAGAGTATTTTCTTTTTAGTTATGTAGCGCACAAATTTCAACATTATTTTTGCATAAAAACATAAAGCAACACATTAGTTCCTTTGGGTTGTGTGACTTTTTAGAAGAATAATTAAATTTTTCAAGAAAATAAAGTCCTGAAAACGTTGGGTATTTGAGGTGGTGGGGGGGAGCACAAGAAGCATGGTGACTTGGGGGGACGGGGGTGAGGAAAGTAGCATAAAAAATTATTTTCCTAAAATATATTTTCTACTTTCTAACCAAACACTAAAAAATATTTTTTCGAAATTTTTTTTTACTCACCTATCAAACAAGAGAAAATAAGTGATATAATCACTCATTTTTCATGAAAATATTTTCTAAAAAAAAAATATTTTTTATAAAAAATATTTTCCTTCGTATATACCAAACACACCCTAAGTTAAAAGCAACTTCACTCTCAAGCCAATGTTGAGTAATTTAGTGAATTTACGTAAATAAGTATATAGTCAGACGTTGTTTTTGGCTCTCAATGCGAGGACGTGCATAGTTGACTTTCATGAGATGATAGAAATTAGATAAATGAAATTATAATAAAAAGAAGCCGATCATATCAAAATCCAAAGGTAGATCCGTATTCATTATTCTAACAGTTGAGTTGATAAAATCTTTTTTAAGAAATTAGGTCACGAGGAGAAATAGGAAAAGGAAAAAGATAAAGTTACGCTTATGTCACGATCAAGGGCGTTCAAATCAAATCGAAAAATCGCACAAAATCGAAAAGTCAAACCAAATTGATTAAAAAATTTGACTAGGTTTGATTTGGTATGGAGTAAAGAAATCTGAACTAAATCGACATATAAATATATAATATTTATATATACTTTTAAAACGTTATATAATATTTTATTTAAAAGGGATCTTGAAATATTTGTGATCTTATCATAGGATGTAATATTTAATAGAACTATAAGTGCATCCATTTTATTTACTTTAAATAATGCTTGATGTTAATGTGAATCATCATTTTCTTATTAAGTATTATTGAAATGCGTCAATTTCTTTGTTCTTCCATATTTATATGTCAAGATCTATTAAACTTTTATATTTTTTTCAAATTTAAAATGGTACTTTATTGGTAATTTTTAAAATTAAATAGAACATATCATGTTTTAGGTTTCTTATTGGTTTTATTTTTAATTATTAAAATTCGATTAAGCTTGAAAGCATATATTAATGAAAAATTATTGTTAGATAAAGAAAAACTATCATGTGTTACCATAAGAATTCTCCCATACGAATATTTTAATAGATCATGTGATTGTCAATTTGTTCAATTTTTACTAAATATATACAAATTTATCAAACTTTATTTATATCACTAATAAAATAAAATTAAAATAGTATTCATATTAAAAATATTCAAAAAAATCGTAAAAACCGACTACTTATAAGGGTTACCAAAACACACACATGCATAATTAATAGTGTGTGTTTGGACATAAAAACTATTGTATTTAAAAAAGTAATATTTGAATAAAAGTTGAAAAAGATGTTTGAAAATTAAAGTTGTTTTGGAATCTTGGTATATGTGATGTTTAGTGAAGGCAATCTTGGTGTGTTTGATATAATGAAAGTTATTTTTCAAAAAGGAGAAAGTACTTTTCACAAAATAATTTAATTTCCAGTGTTTGGTCATTTACTTTGTATTAGGGGAAGTATTGTTTCTTAATTATAATTAAAAATTATTTTTCTTATAACTATCTTACCTTTCAACTTTATATATTCATGACTACAAACTAAATCTTACCCATTATAATAACCGTTAATACTCCAACAATTCATCAAAACACTTCGATTTGTCAATATTATTATATCCCGCACATAGTCATTAAGGACAAAGCTCAAGAGTTGGGGGAGAAGTTGTTGGCAATCGGAATCTGGAGGAGTAGTGGGAACGCGAGTAGTATGTGGACCATGACAATGCATTGCTTTAGGGAGGCCGCGAGAGAGGTATTAGGGGTCTCGAAGGGTTACTCTGGTGGTCACAAAGGATATTGGTGGTGGAATGAAGAGGTCCGAGATAAAGTGAAAGCCAAGAAAGCAGTGTATTTAAAGTTAGTGGAGAGCGCATATGAGGAGAAGAAGAGGACGAACAGAGAGTGCTAGAAGAAGCCTAGGAAGGAGGCAAAGATAGCAGTATCAGAGGCTAAAACATTAGCATTTGGTCGTTTGTATGAAGAACTGGGGATCAAAAGAGGTGACAAGAGATTGTACAAGCTAGCCAAGATAAGAGAAAGAAAGGCCTGTGATCTGGATAAGGTGAAGTGCAACACAGATGAGGAAGCCAGAGTTCTGATGGAAAAGACATATATTAAACAGAGATGGCAGACATACTTCCCTTAGGATATTGTGCTGGGTGATCTGGCTATCCAAAAGTCGTCGAGATTTTGGGTATTGTAAGTGTATTAAAGTTGAGGAGGTTGAGGGGGCTATGCGTAAGATGAACATGGGTAGAGCGATCAGACTAGATTGTTTAACGTTATTTTTAGGACAAAGAAGTTTCCCGAAAAAGGAGGTGGAGTACGATGATTTTGTTGTTCAAGAACAAAGGTGATGTCCAACATTACAATAACTATAGGGGTATCAAACTGCTTAGTCATACTATGAAGTTTTGGGAGAGAGTGATTGAAGTGAGGTTTACGAGGACGATATCTATTTCCGAGAACCGGTTAGGATTCATGTCGGGTCATTCACTATAAAATCCATTCATCTTGTTAGGAGATTGGTGGAACAATATAGGGAGAGGAAGAAAGATTTGCATATGGTGTTCATTAACCTAGAGAAAATATACGACAAAATCCCTAGGGAGGTTCTATGGAGATATTTGGAGACTAAAGGTGTTACTGTAGCATACATTAGGGTGATTAAGGACATATACGATGGATATAAAACTCGGGTGAAGACTGTGGGAGGAGACTCATAATATTTTCCTATTGTGATGGGGTTGCACTAGAGCTCAGCTCTTAGCCCTTTCTTATTTCCCTTAGCGATAGACGTATTGACGTGCCATATTCAAGGGGAGGTGCCGTGGTGTATGCTATTCGCGGATGACATTATACTAATTGATGAGACACGAGGCGGTATCAATGAGAGGCTGGAAGTTTGGAGACAGACTCTAGAGTCTAAAGGTTCTAAGTTGAGTTGGACTAAGACAGAATACCCGGAGTGCAACTTGAATTATCTTAAAGTGTGGAGGGTTTTGGAAAAAGTGCAAGTTCCTAAACCCAAAAGGGTAAAGATATGACCGAAAACCGTTGATTGTGTTTTCATAGAATATGCGACCAATAGTAAAGCATATCGATTCTGGTTCTTAAATCAGAAAATCCCAACATTCATAATAATACGGTTATGGAATCAGATAATCCTGAGTTCTTCGAAAATATATATCCGTATAAAAAAGAATGTGAATTGATTGGTGAAGGATCTATACAACCTCGGGAAGAAACAAAAGAAAGTACGTCTAATCAGGAGGATCCAAGACGTAGTAAACATCAAAGAACGTCTACTTCATTTGGACTAGATTTTGTGACTTTCTTATTGGAAAATGATCCTCAAACATTTAAAGAAGCTATGTCTTCTTCCGAATCATTATTTTGGAAAGAGGCAGTCAATAATGAAATAGAATCCACATTGAACAACCATACATGGGAATTAGTTGATCTTCCTCCTGAAAATAAAGCGTTGGGTTTTAAATGGATTTTTAAAAGGAAAATGAAATATGATGGCACTATTGATAAATATAAGGCAAGACTTGTGGTCAAAGAGTAAAGACAACGAGAAGGTCTTGACTATTTTGATACTTACTCTCTAGTTACAAGAATTACGTCCATACGAACATTAGTAGCATTAGCTGCGGTTTGTGGTCTTGAAATTCATCAAATGGACGTTAAGACGGCCTTCTTAAATGGAGATTTGGAGGAAGAAATCTACATCGAATAACCTGAAGGGTTTCTGGTACCATGTAAAGAAAAAAAGGTATGTAGACTTTTTAAAGTCCCTTTATGGACTAAAACAAGCACCCAAACAATGGCATGCGAAATTTGAACAAACAATGTTGTCAAATAATTTTAAGATAAATGAATGTAATAAATGTGTGTACATTAAAAATATTCCAAATCACATGTGTCATTGTTCGCTTATATATGGATGATATGCTAATAATGAGTAATAACATTGCCAACATAAATGCGACTAAGCGTATGTTAACTAGCAAGTTTGATAAGAAGGACTTGAGAGTTGCTGATTTAATTCTGGGTATTAAGATCCATAAGACTCCTCAAGGTCTGGCATTGTCACAAGCTCAATATATTAAAACAGTACTTGAAAAATTCAAGCACTTAGATTTTAAAGTTGCAAAGACTCCATTTGACGTGAATCTTGCACTAGCAAAGAACAAAGGCCAAAGCATATCACAATTGGATTATGCTCGTGTGTTGAGATGTTTAATGTATACCATGAATTGTACACGACTACATATAGCTTGTGCTATAAGTAAATTGAGTCGATACACAAGTAATCCAGGCCAATCTCATTATATGGCAATGAAATAAGTTTTGGGATATTTAGAACATACCCGGGACTTTGCTTTGCACTACAGCAAATATCCTGCGGTGATTGAGGGATACTGTGATGCAAATTGGATTACCGGTTCAACTGATTCTAAGTCCACAAGTGGATATGTATTCACCATTGGTGGAGGAGCGGTATCTTGGAAGTCGTCCAAACAAACTTGTATTGCCCGCTCTATAATGGAGGCTGAGTTCATAGCCTTAGATAAAGCTGGTGAAGAAGCTGAATGGCTCCGAAATTTCTTGGAAGATATTCCATTTTGGCCAAAACCGTTGGCTCCAATATGTATACATTGCGATAGTCAAGCGGCAATTGGAAGGGCTGGGAGCGTTATGTATAATAGTAAATCTCGTCATATACGACAAAGACATAAAACTGTTAGGCAATTACTCTCTAGAGGAATTATCACGATTGACTACGTAAAGTCAAGCGATAATGTGAAGGATCCATTTACGAAAGGCCTAACTAGAGAGGCAGTTGAGAAATCATCGAGGGGAATGGGACTATGGCCGAGGACAAGTCATTGTGGCGGTTACTCTACCTAGAAGACTGGAGATTCCAAGATCTAGGTTCAAGGAGATCAAACAAAGTCATTAATGACGGTTCAACATTGTCAACTAAAACTCGATCCATTCTCGTGATGAGACAATGTTCAGTATACAGGATAAAGCATTAATGCTTTTTAATGGTTTTTAAATTTGATACAGGGTATATCAAATAGTGTATCTATGGGATGATATGTTTAGGAATCACTTATGTAAATGTGAAGTATTAGCCGCTTCAAGGAGAATTTTGTAAGGTCGTTCTCTATGCACTTATGAAATCAGGCAGTAATCATGGCTGAAACAAACACAACAATGAGAACCAAAAACGGTTAAGGTTTGATTGTGTGACCTATGGTTGTCTAGGCATACACCAAAGTTCGACGGTTCAAAGATATCAAATCTACCGCTTGACCGAGTATCTCCGACATAAGTTCACTACAAAAAGTTCAAAGGGAACTTACTTATCCAGATTCAATTAATCCTTGCTTGCAAATCACACATTTTTCATGCATATTTTCGTGATATAGCCATTCCCCATTCATGTGGGGGATTGTTGGGTTTTAAGCTTAGTTTAGCTTAACAGAGGGTGAAAGGGAAATGGAGGGAAAAATAAAATTTTGATTTTTCCTCCTTGGCAAAGGGACATTGTCCCATATTGGAGGTGGAAAAGACTTTTGATGTGTATATATACAATTGCTCTTCTTCTAGCTCTTAAAGAGTTAAGAAGAAGGCAAGCCTCACGCCGTCGTCGTCGTCGCTCGCTCGGCTCAGCTTCGGCTTCGATCAAATGATTGATTGTTTAATTTTTTGGTCCAAATTTATTAGTTAATATTAAGATTAACGTAATATTATTTTAATCCAATTAGTCGATTTTGTAACGGTAAGCTATTTACGTAATGACCATTTTATATGAACAGTCATAACAGACATTCTGAAGAGTTGCACCTCTTCGTTTATACTCAATATGTTGGCTATAAATAGCAGACCATTCCCTCAGATTTTCCTTACGAAATTTCTGAATTCTCCTCTTCCTTTCTGCATTGTTTTCTTACAAAACAAACAACGTAAGTGTGATTTGCTGCCGCCATTTGTGTTCGTTTAAACACTGGGGTTTGAAGTACCGCTACACCAGTGTGTAATCCGTTCTATCCTGAGAGAAAATAATCGACAACCTCGGATACGAGGAGAGGATTAAGTTCCTTACGGAAACACAGTGAATTCAGTGGGTTCAGATTAGATTTTGTTTTTTTCTACATTTTTGTTTATACGTTATTTTTTCTTTTTCAGAATTATTTTACATCTATATTATACTAACACTATCCTACTCAAATTCTACTTGATAAAATATCACTAAATTATCGTTATTATTGTATAATGAAAGCTTAATACACCATATTCCAGTATTTTGTTTTGGGGTGCCTCGGCCACGGATTTAACGCCAGAAAAACCTCATCCTAACTATCTCACATACATAGAGGAAGCTAGAAAATATTCTCCGCTCATCAACCAAATAATGAACATCAAAATGATTTCGCTATACCAAACACAGTCTCTAGAAGAAGGCTGAGAAATAAAAAGAAAATATTTATTAGAAGAAATACTAGCACGGGACAGATGGTTTTGTTGGGTGAGGGGCATTCATATTATCTTCTTCTTCTTAATTTCCACCAACCTTAGCAGCTATTTTCACATGAATTAATCAAATATGGAACTCAAACATCAGAGAAGTTCGACCGTATATATTAAGCTGCATTAAACAGTATTGAACACTAAACTTGAAAATACAGTGCGCCGATATTAGAATAATAGTACTTCCTTCGATCTATTTTAATCGATTTTTTTGTTTTTTTTTTCCAAAATTATCATTAAAATAAAGAGTTTAGGAATATTTATTATATTTTCAACGAATAAATTAAGATGTCAATTTTATCGTTAATTAGTGTTAAAAAGTGAATTTATGAAAACAACAAAAAAAACTAATTAAAGTCGATCGAAGAGCGGCTTATATATTTAAGCCGCTCTTATAAAAACTTTTGGTGGCGGCACAAATGTATATGCATATATTTTCAATGAAACAGTAACTCATAATAAATCGCCACAAAAGTGTTATTAGGCCATGTTTATTTAAGTATCAATGTACAAATAATATAATTAAGTATACACGGTATATGCACCTTTGTATCAGAGACAAAAATGAAAAAGAGGAAGAAGGAAAGAGTATTTTTATTTTAAAGAAATACATAAATTAGTGAAGGTTCAGATATATAACCGATGACAATTTGATTGGAATTAATAGTGAGTAGTTGTTGTAAAGAAAATTGAAAAGAGTGGAAAAGATGTGTTCAACACTTATTCATTTCACATTAACTAATTAACAAGTCCATCATTATACGCAACTCTAGAATTTATTAAATATGGATAGCTATTGAAAATTAATATGAGTGAGGTTGGATTTGTTAGAAAATTTAGTTGGCGCTTTAAAGGCTGCTAGGGCTTTTCTTGTGTTTGTATTTGTTCTATATGTATAGCTTTATCAAGAAACACACACAAACACACAGTGGCAATGGGTATTTACACCTTTCATTGACCATAATGAATTACCTCCCTCTACCAGCCCCTTTAATTTCCCTGCACTGCATGCACTTATTAGTTTTAATTGCAAATATTTACTCCAATTTTCCATTTTGAGCAAACTATCTTGGGATTTTCTCCAACCATTAATACATTTCCCTGCCCCTCAATTTACTCCTCTTTCTTCTTTCTACCCTTCCTCTTTCAATTCATTCAATTGATTTCCTATTAACTCTCTCTCTCTCTCTTCCAACTCCTGCTCCTATAATTTAATTAAGCTTTTAAAGCAATCCCATCTCTCCACTCTATAGTTCCCATTATATAATATGGCTTTACAAGTCCAAGATTATCAACTAGGACCACAACAAGTTCAACTTGTTCATCTTAGTAGTTTGGCCGTACTGCCGGTGGTTCCGGTTACTTCCCTTGGTGCGCCACCCATCTCCGCCGTAACCTTCCGGCTACCTCCTCTCTTTCTTCAATCACAACCACCCTTACTCCACCTTTGAATTAGAAGAGCTAGCTTTCCTCATCACTTCCTTTAGGTGGCTAAAATTCCTCAATCTTAAGGTAATACAAGTTCTTCTGATGATCACGTAAAAAATACTAATCGTTTTTTATTTATTACCTCTTTTAATTGATCATTTACCGTGGTTTGTTGGAAGAGGAGCCTTGGCGTAACTGGTAAAGTTGCTGCCGTATGATCAGAAGGTCATGGGTTTAAGTCGTGGAAACAGCCTACTGTAGAATGCAGTATAAGACTGCGTACAATAGACCTTTGTGGTCTGACCCTTCCCAAACCCCGCATATAGCGAGGGCTTAGTGCACCGGACTCCTCTTATTTATTGGGATTTGTTGGTTACCAATCCGTACTTGCTATAAGAAGTTAACTTTTTAGTGGCCATCAGTGTAAAAATTTCTTTACGTTGTCATATTAGTTGAACTCCTTTTTTAATGTTATTTATTGTTAAATTTTGGGCTTTTGTTTCTAGACAGGGGAGATTGATTATTATTCAAAAGAAAGAAGAAAAGAAATCATATTAATTACAAGTACTACAATTAGCCATGAGCCGAAGAAATGGAAATGGTGAGCTTGACCTAAAGCTGAATTTGTCACCACCACGAGTGATCAACCACCCACAAGTGGAGTCGCCGAGCAGGTCGTTGACGGCGTCGCCGACGAGTTCATGCGTGTCGTCGGACGATTCCTCCGCCGTCCAACGTTATTCCGACAGCCCAGAAACAATTACTTCAATGGTGTTAGTTGGTTGTCCACGTTGCCTCATGTATGTTATGTTAGCAGAAGTTAATGACCCAAGATGCCCTAAATGCAAGAGTACTTGTTTGCTTGATGTTATGTATGAGAAGAACAAGACTACTAGGAGGAATATCAGTTAGACTAGTCAAGAATCTATCAAATTCTGCTATTACTAGGTGTATCAACAATCTTGCCCCCCACCTTGAAGAAAATGAAAAATTAAAACCTTTGTTTACCCCTGTTTTCAACTTTCTATAAATAGCACTATTTGAGCTCCATTTTGACTTGAATCCAAAATGAAAAAAGTAAAAGGAAAAAAATGGAAAATGAAATGGGTGAAAAAAACTTTTGGAGCTTCTATAGTGCTACTTTCCTTCCTTTTTTTTTTTTTTTTTTTTGGGTTCTTTTAGAAATCTTGGGTTTCTTGGTTAGGTTTGTTTCTTGCTAAAGGGTGATCTTGGAAAAGTAGCATGTGCTGTGTTGGTGGGTTTAAGGTATGTTTCTTGTTCTATCTTTAGTAGAAGACTATGTAACTGGGCCAAGTGAAAACTGCCCAGGTTTTCTTGCGAAAAAAGAGAGCAAGAAATTAAAAATGCTGGTTATTTTCTCAAATGATGAGTGAAAATTACTTAAACTAGCAATTCAGAAGCTCTTCTTTGATCCCATACAAAACAGAGATTATGCTACAATATGCTCTGTTGCAGAGCCCAGGGTAGTACATAAAGTATAGCACTTTTGCAAGAATGCTTTCTTGTGATGATTGGCCCCACCAAGACGCAAAAGGGTCAGCCTTAATTTCCCCACGTTGCCGAAATTAATTTAAATAGTTGTTCCTATCCAACAATTTAAACTAAAAATAATCGGTACATATATATTATACGAATAATTATGTGTATTTAGTATATAATCTATATATACCCGTCGAATAAACTATAAATTCGACTAGTTATTTGTGTATAGATTCCAAGAAAAAAAATCAAAATCAAAATATTGGGCCACTGCCCTTTTGAATCTTGATGAATTCTAGCAAAAGTTGGTAAAAGTCGTCCCACACATCAAATGACTATGGAATATAGAGTACTATATTTTAACTTCTCTTTTCCACAATTAAATAGAAAATTGAAAAAGTCCAATCCTTGTGAAATTCTAAAGCAAAAAAAATCTTAAAAAGCTTATTTAGTGCAGCTTAAGACCCATCAACCTCTTTCGTAGTCAAGTTACTTACACCACCTAACTAATTCAGAATACGTACACCGATCAGAAAATCTTAGAAAAAATACGTGATGCAAACCGAGTATTCACTTTGTAATGAATATTGTAGGGGTGAGTACTATTGTAGGAGTAACATGTTGTACATTTAAGAGAATTAAAGGGTTGATACTGTGCCAGTAGTAGTTCCATGTCAATATTATAATTATAAACACAAGATATAATCAATGTGATGATACCACGACGTATATGCATGTGATGTTATAATTAGGTCAAATATGTTATTTATGACAAATCAGTCGATATATTCAAGGGATGTGGGCTTGCGAGAGTGGTTTGAGATTGCGATGTATTAGTCAATGATACTCTTTAGTAAAAGGTGTCATTCAATATTGCTTCGCAATATGTATATTCAACCAATATATTTTTTTATAATAATTTATTGTTTAAATATAGTTAAAACGAATATTAACTTTTTTGAAGAAAGATTGTTTTATTGATGAATGTAGGGGTACAATTCTCCTTTCGAATTGTTCTCCGTAATTCAACGGCTGAATATATATATTTCTCGAACGAAAATGCGAACCTCCTTGAGATGAATTTAATCTCCATGAAAGTTGAACCTTGTGTAGATCTTATCAAGAAACGTTCAATCGCATTTCGAGTTGATTTTGAAGAAACATTATTTTATGTCTTTGATCTTTTTGTACATATCTCAAGAGTTTATGAAAATTTCAAGATAAAATAAATAATATTAATTCGAGAAAGGAAGTAAAGTATTATTCTAGATCTAATTGATCGTACTTATCATCAATACATCGACACTTTTTGCGCAAAATTTGGTGCACAAACACACGAGGTTGGATGAATTTGAACATTGAAAAAAGAAAGGGTAGGGAGGTGGGGAGCAATATATTAGTTTGGGTGACCATTAAAATCAAATAAATGCAAACAGTAAATTGAGACGGTTGAGATAATGAGGTCATTGCTTCAGATGATAAATACACAAATTTAATGTTTGTGTTCATCTTTTACTACCATCTTCCTTCATTTGATTTTTTATTATATGTATTTACATCATCACAGAACAGTCTTCAACTAAATTATTTTCTTAGGAGAACGACATGAATGCTAGTAGTATAGTTTTCCTTCCGTTCATTTTTACTTGTTCATTATGAACTTTATATATTTTTTAAGAAATAATAAATAAAGTGTTTAATTTATTATAATATTCATATTAATTGGTGCATATTTTTATTGAATTTGAGAAAGTAATTTAAAATGAGTGATTAATACGTTGGGTATAATAGAAAAAAAAAAGTTATCTTCTGAAAATCTATTTTTAAAATACTGGACAAAATTGAACGGAGGGAGTATTAAAGATGACTTTGATTAATTTGCCAGAAACATGACCAACAAATTGCTTTATACGTTCCCTTATTTAACTCTGTTTCAACTCTTTTCAGATAAGCTATCTTCATCTTTCTGCTCTCTACCACTTTTTCTGGAATTGCAATTCATTCTTTTGCCGGATATAATTAATGAAAAAAGATTTGATATATCCCTCTATCATTAGAAATTATTTAAAAATATCCTTTGTTATACTATTGGATCAAAAGAATTCCTTCGGTCTTACTATCCAAATAAATATACCCCTAACTTGACCGACTGTACACGTAGCATCCATCCAAAACTTTTGATCTATCGGCTCTTATATTAGACACGACCACCGCCCCATTACCCGTTGCCCACCCCATTAAATTTGACCCGCCAAAGAAAAGGTATGAAAAAAATAAATCTTACAACTCTCCAACTCCTAAAACCCCCAAGATTGAATTTATGTCCATGGCTGTTAACGTAAAGTTTTTTGGGGGATCAGGAACCGAAAGCGTCACAATTTGAGATTGTAATAATACGTTATGTATATCATAGAGAGAAGCTCTTAGACAAAGGTAGATACATGATTTGAATAATAAGATTTTCGAATTCGGAGTTCTACCACATTTTATTTGATTTACTGAATTTGAATTGTACTATTTATACTTATATAAAGAATTTATTAACTTATATACAAGGTTTGAATCGAATCTACCGATCTGATGAACCCGTAAATCTTTAACTACATCCGTCCCTGATCATATACATACAAATGTATATACATCTAAAGGAGCCTAACTTAGTCAAGGTTGAGCCCTCATATTGAATAGGGGACATAAATGCTATTTGCTATGTGATGTAACAAACTCAACTAGAATAAATTAACAAATCAATTCTGGGACAGAAAACAGGGAAGGGAGGGGCCCTAAAATGAGAGGATGAGCTGAAAGTCAGGTAGTAGTAGTACTTGTATTGACTTATTTCTGTTATACACACAACGGTCCTAGGATAGATGAAAAGAAAATTGATCAATCATGTCAGCCTTCATTCTATTGTTACCTGCTACCTCGTAAGAAGCATATTTGATATATCTATCATCTGCTACTAATAATATATCGGGCTCATGTAGGGTCAAATGGGCGGGTTGAGCGGTTGACATGGCAGGGCATGATTATGGCACGGCGTTGGACGTGGCCATGTCACGGTGTCGGACGTGGCAGGGCATGGTCATGGCCCGATGTCGGACGTGGCAGGACGTGACCATGGCCCGATGTCGGACGTGGCAGGGTGTGGCCATGGCACGGCGTCGGACGTGGCAGGGCGTGGCCAAGCTGAGCTAATAAATGGGTTATTGCCCAATCTTACGCAAATGATACTTGAGTTGAAATGAATTGGGTCAATATGGGCTAAACAATGGTTATAGTCCAACTTAGACTCATTATTTTTACAATGTAATATCCTTTTGCTTTTTCTTGTATGACAACCAATGTCATGAGAAATTTTTACTTTTTTTCATATCTATTCTCTTTTATTTTGAATTTTCTTTTTCTAAGATACCATCAGCAGCGCTCTGTGACTAAGATCACAACTAATTCGATTTATTAGATATGGTAGTATTGACCTTGTTAATTATTGTAACTGATAAAAAATAAATGAACATTTTATAGAATCATTTAATTTGCAAGGTAAATTTTTGTGAATAATACTAATTCAATCATCTATGTCGCAAAAGTACGGTAAGTTGATAGTTATTATTTCAATCCCCAACTAAATTTTCATTTCCATTTTTCATTTTGATTTCATTTGATTTCATTTGATTTCACGTCGAACTGATATTTTGTTTTCTAAAAATGAGACTTTTCAAAGATAATAATATATGAGATCTATTCTTTCATTTTTAAGATTAATTTAATTCGTATTCTATTTTTAAATATTCTAAAGAGTATGATTGATCCACAGTAACAAATGTTTTGATCATATAAAATAATTCTATTTTTCATGAGATTATAAATTAAAATTCACCTTTCTGGACTAGGAATTACTCATATTTTTATTTGATTGAGCATCAGTGAAGGTTCACATATGTCCCGCTTCAAGAGAGAATTTTGGACACTCATATGGGTCATAGTTGGGCACTATCATAGGTCAATTTGGGCTAGTGGTTTTTCATGGGTTACTTTGGGCTAAGTCCAAATCAGCCCATCAACAAAATCACTCTAGCCCAAACCATTAATACTTGGGCGGGTTACATGGGTTTGGACCTGTTTTGCCACCCCTAGGTTCATATTATCTGTCCTTTAGAATTTTACGTATACATAAACAAAGATACTATTTGAAAATTTTAATTATAAGAATATTTGTCAAACATATTCTTTAGCACTGTTTTTGATAGAAAAAGGCATATAAACGCAACGGAAGCAATCACCCAAGACCAAATAATCTTACATGTAAACTAGATAAATATAATCAATTACGAGATAGTAACACTAACCTTTTGAAGTTACTGCATAAATCTTCAATAATGTTCGCGTTATCCAGGTCTACGGTCTTCTGCTGTGTATCCTGAATCTCTACGAACGTGATACTTGAGTGGCAAGTATTTCAACTTAAGAATAATAGTCCTCTTTGTGTGTAAAATTCGGCCAGCAAGAATAATACCCTTTAGGGTTTTTCTTTCTTTTATTTATCCATGTTTTTTTAGGTAATCCAAGACCAAAAACGTGTAGAAGTCTTATTCCTACCAAAAACGTGAAGCCAAAAACCGAAATGGAGTCTACTACGCACCAAAATGTGTAGCAGTTTGTCTCCTAACCACCAAGGATACTATTTTTTTTTTTTTAATTTCCTTGTTCTAGAATATTCAGGCACAGCAGGGACCACAAATTTAATAACGAGGCTTCCTATTGTGGTATTAATTCGGAATATGAATGAATTAATCCTACCACAATAAATTACAATTTATTCCACTAGAAAACTGTAATTGCACTCCTCAGTTTAATTTCGAAATCATTCATTAAAAACTTATTTAACTCCCCGTATTAAGATTACAAATACCAATCAAATAAATTAAATTACTGATAATTTAATTCATCGACTAATTTAATCCTTTATACTTCCGCTTAACTTATTTCATGTGACGGATACAAAATCCACCTGCAGGCTTTTCACATGAAAACTTTCAAGCATCCATAAAGGGGTATCATCAATCTCAATGGACAAGACACGGATTCTATCAACTAATTATTATTTCACAAATGCACTTTGCCATTATTCAATTTAACAGGAATACATTAACTCGCAGTTGAGTCGTACCTTTTAATAAATCAAAATAATGAACGAAGCACATTGATCATAACAATTATATCAAGATTAAGAGTATAAGAACATTCAATGAGCTAGAGAGGTAGTTTTATATATTCAGTACAAAAACACTTATCTATACTTGGTCCGTTCAATACACAAAAATGTACTAGCATAAGAAGTTGGAACTGAACCATTCCCATAATCAAGATAGATTATAATTTAATCTTATGCTACAATCATCAAGATACTCTGCCCAGTTTCATCTTTGATTGTGAACATTAACTTTATAACTTATAAGAACCGACAATTTAATCTTCCGCGCATGAGCTAAAGCTCCATACACTAAATCGTCTACTATATAAGTAAAGGGCACACATATGAACAAATGATCTATTTAAATTAAGACTTCATTGAATTGAATAAATAAATAAACAATTGTTCCAATAAATAAAACATAATACTATAATCAAACCACATGGTTAATAGTATATCCTAACAGTTTTAGATGTCTTAAATTTAAGACACCATTACTGGAGCAATAAGGGTTAATTTTTCAAAAAATAATACTAATATTTCTTAGTTTTTTAAAATTTTAAATATTTTCAAATAAATATAATTCAGTAAAACAAATAAGATTTGATACTAAAAGGGGTACTAGGAGAACAAATTTTTCTTTGCAATTTTTTAAGAGCCATCACGAACGCCAGCACACCAAGAATTACCACCGAATCAAAATTTATACACATTTTTTTTGAATATGGTGCTCGAGCTTACGCACACCTAAATTAATATTCCTTCATATACTTGCTATCTCCGTTGAGTAAAAATATCAAATAACTCCATAGTCCATACCACCAAAGCGAAACAATTGAAAAGAAATCACTTTATCTCTTTTATTGGGGTTGCTCAAATTGAGATTTGAATATTTTTTGACGGGATCATTTAGTACATGGGATAAGAATAAAATTTCAGGATAAAGTTTGGGATTAACTTTATCCTATATTTAATTTGGGATATTAACTCATTTTGAAATAATTTTTATATTAAAATAATAAAATTAATTACCCATATAAAAAATGAAATAACTAATTCCATATGATATCTCATCCCATACGATATCCCACCGTTATATCAAACGGACCTTTACTCTTCAAACTGCCTGTACATGAGGGGATAGTGAAGGTACAAATTGCATACTTGTAGACTTGTTGATTTGCTTGCACAATTGAGCTTATGATCTTGAAGCTGGCAGTAATGACCCAAAGGTTTGATCAAGTAAAAAGTAGTATGTGGCTATGTTGGACGCCACAAGTGACTGGGCTTCTTCAGCTGAGTCAAGCCGGACTACATAATGGCTTCGTCTTGGGCCAATGTCAAGGTGGACGATAAACAACTAAAATTATGTTGGATGGACCTTTTCTAAATTACTGTTTATATTTGAAAAAATTAGGGATCTTTATACAAATAGTCAGTCATATTTTTTTTTCCTAGTCATATAATATAGATTATACATAATTATACACATAATTATACACATATAATGCATAAATTATGCATATATTATATCTTTACTGGATATTTTTAATTTAAGTGGTGGATGATCGACTATTTGGGTTAATTCTTCAAAAAATTACATGATGTAACTAACTTATACATTATATTTACCATATATAAATACACTTTGAAATAATTTCAATTTGTAGCTACTCTTTGTATTTTGTTTGTAAAATCCCAACGGTAGAGACAGTGTATACCGTGCATGGAGTCGCATACAGTGATACATATGCTCAAGATATTGTATCCATTGATACATCCATTTAGAGCAAATTGGAGTCACATATAGTGATACAGTAACTATATGTATCATTATATTTCAGTGTATTGTATGCGTTGATACATCTAGTATTTAGAGCGAATGAATACAAATTATACAAGCTGGTAGCCACTGAACAGTAGGTACTAATGGTAATTAAGCAAATTATAATTAAGAATAACTATGCTCTAACCTATAATACTTTATGAAAATTCCCTTTTATATTTTGACCCACTAATAAAAGTTTTGATTAATATGAGCAGTTCTAGTAATATTTATAGTATGAATACCTTTTTACTTTGCAGAGATAAAAACGTTGAGAAATAATCTACACGCCTTCGTGCTTTGTTGTATATCACTCTTCACAGTGGCGGATGTACGTGCATCGCTATTGGTGTTTAAGCACCCGCCAACTTCAATTGAAACTTGAATAATTATATAGAAATTCTTTACCAATTTAACATAAAGAATATATGAGCACCCATCCACAGGAGTGAGTGTTGGGTGCTTTGGTCCCGCAGGCACTTTTTTCTTTCAAGGTCAAGGGCTTGATTCCAGTTGTGAGCATTATCACTAATTTCATATGTGCGTGCAACGCTTTTTTTTCTTCAATTTTCCTTTCTTTTTGCAGCCTATAGATTTATCTTCCACGTTACACTTTCTTTCCCTTTTTACCACCCCATTCATCTCAATTCTCATTCCTTGCTCTTTATTTTTCTCTCTTTTTTATGCCATTTAACAGGTTAAGTTTACACATGAATAAGAACAAAACTCAATTAATTATTATCCAACTTATGATAAAACTGGTCTGACAGTAGGTTTGCAATTTAATATTGAGATTTTTAAAACCTATTATTTCTTTAAAGAAAAAAACAAACTCCAATTACTTTACTTTAAGCTTTCATTAAAAACTTAGAAAGCTAATAGTTGAAGATAATAAACCGAGATATGAAACATTGACGTGAATTTGAACATTATATAAAGTTAGCAAAGTATTACTATCTATGTAAACCGGAGAGTATCATATTTCATACCTTAGACCCAATTTTGACGTGTCAAAATATCAAAAAGCTTTACCAATTTTCTTTTCTTATTTTGATGGTGTATACAGAATATTTACCTGATAAAAAAAATTGAATAAGCTTATTTTGATTTGATGATTATGAATAGAAAATTGAATTAACTAGACCAAATTAATCTAGAATATACTTCGTTTATAATTTTGTGACTGATGTAAATTTATGCTAGAGCACCCATTAACTTCAAATCCTGGATCCGTCACTGGCTCTTCATAAGATGATACAAAGTAAAAGTTATAATCAAACTCTTCAATAACAATAAGACTCCTGCTCTCTATCTAATTGCAAGTCAGATATACTCCTATCCAAACCAAACTATAATACATTAACACTCCTAGTGTTACATGGTCAATTTTTTTCGTTTTGACACTGTACGACAGTCACACAATAATGACTTAATCTCTTCTTTTTCCCTCACATTTTGGTTTGACATTTAGAATATAACGACATATAGAAATCACATTGTTATAGAAATTTCTTCCCAACTTTGTATTAAACTCGTACTACAAAGAACATATACAAACATCCTTAAAAAAAGATAGCCAAAGACAGCCAACACTCTGCCTAGCCTATGCATATATAGACAAACATTTTTGGCTCTCAGCCTTATCCTAACCTAGCAGTTGACATCCCTAACTACAAAAGGATTTCAAAATTCGAATTTCAAACAAGCAACTGCCCAAGCCGCACATAGCCAGTTTTGCTGAAAAACAGTAAACTGCCCAACTGCCTTGCATGTGCGTGGCACATAGGCGCAACCTTTGAATTTTGGCGCCAATCAGGCCAACTCTTGTTATGACTTCGCGCCATGCCATTGTGTAGCATGCTTTGCGCGCATGTCTGCCAGTTTGCATGCGCAGCTCGCCCATGACACTGCTTTGTCCGTGCCCATCTGCCTTGCCATGCCCCTCCTTAGCATGCCTTAGTTTTTCTAGCCCTTGCTATGCTTTTGCTGCCCGTTGTCTTTGCCTTACTATGGTCACGCCAATGCCATGGTCTTGTCATTCTTTGGCACCTAAGCTACATGTCGTCGTGCCACACTCCATGCTCATCAATAACTGTCCACGTCAGACGTCTTTGTCAACATGATGCCACAGTCATCATAGAGTTGTGCCGAGATCCATCATATAAATTTCTCGTCACGCCCATATCATGTTCAATCAATTAAGCCGAGGGGCTAACATCCTAGTATCATGACCTAAATAAACTCCTACTTCCATAATTTCTTCCAAATTTATATTTTAACATCTTCTGGTGTACGACCACCACTAGTTTTCTAAGGTAAACTTGCCTCTTTGTTTGGCTCCAAGATATACCACTACTAGTATATATGAGAATGAAGTTTATCCGAAAAATATTGATCTTTAGAGAATATAAAAATTATATATTAATTTTCTGTCCTGCTAAAGTGTTGCTGCAACTTGCGGTGTACAATTTGACTTATTTTAAGTCATTGGCAACCGAAAGCAATGAATACACAACCTGTCCGTAGTACATTATCCAACCCAGTCAAGCAACTTTCTTCTAAATGTAAGATTAATTTAAAAAAAGATAAGACTAGACATATTACTACATTGAAGAACAATAGAAACTTCTATATAAAGTACATTCATTCAAATATTTCAAATGAATACTTGGACTCAACGCGTTGCTGAAATAGTATCTCAACTCCTATTTTTATTCCATACATGTAATGTTTTGCATTTTGACTTACTTTAACTAATGCCTCCAACATTTCCAAGGTTGAGATGTACAAGGCTTCTCATCTTCATCTAATGCATCGTCATATATAAACTGTAATAAAACCAGAAAAGTCAATAAGTATTAACAATGAACAACAGGAAAAAAAGAAAAACAATCTCTTTTCTAGTAGATTTTTTACAGCAAATGTAGCATGCACGACCGGAACCAGATAAAATAAGTTCAGTTTGAGCAGTTAAGAAGTACAATCTTTTGCCCCTGCTTCCCTTGTCTTATAAGTTAATTCTTGGTTTTACACCAGATTTATTTAAATTGACCCACTACATATTACTTCCTAATTTATCCAATGGTCAACATCATGTATTAATGTTCATAGACGAAGCATGAACCAGTCAATAAAGCCAATATATATTTCCACATGTATTGTGGCAAACAGTGGCGGATCCAGGAATTTAAGTTCGTGAATGCTAAATTTTTTATGGCACAAAGTTATTACCAATCACATCATATAAAAACATAACTATTTGAACATGATGATGAAAAAAGTTAACAAGAGTACACATAGTATTAATATTAAGGACATCATAAAACTATGATGGATAACGTAACTGGCAAGAAAAAAGATTTATGGGTTTGTCCCTGTGGGAGGAATTGCTTGTCTGCAGGCAGGTCGAATTTTGGAGTCTTTTTTCTTTTTCTTTCTTTATAGTAAATTAGATTGTGTAAAATAAGAAAAGATAAAACAAAGTCAGCAAATTTTTTTTTTAAAAAGTAGTATTGGATAAAAAAAGTAGTTGGTGAAAACTGAAAAGAAAGAAAAGGAGAATATAGCTTGATAATGTAAGGGGGGAAAATAGAAATAATTGGCCTGCTTCTAAAAGTCTTGTTGGGAGACAAAATCGAATCCTTGGCCTTCAACTTTCTTAAACCTCCTGGTGCTCTTCCACAACCAAAGTACTCATCAGATTTTTTGTTTCATGGGTGCTTTTGCATCTTTTATATTTATTTTTTCAAATTTTTTATACAACTATACATATTCTGCATCGAAATTAATGGGTACTCGAGCACCCAAATTTAATGTGTAGATCCGCCCCAGGTGGCAAAAAGATTTATATATATAAACAACTTTAAGGGGCTAAGAAGAATTTCAGAACCTCAGCTATCCTTATATAATAGGCTTAAAATGACTTGTTAACACATAACTGCAGTCTTGCACTAGTTGGTCAATAAACCAATTACGAGGCCTCTGTTGCTAAACAAAGAGTCAAAAGGCAAGTAAAAAGGGAATTCCTCCTGAGACAAATTAAAGGTGCTATTGGCTTCCAATGAAGTTGGCAATCATACGAGAACCTTTATTAAATTAGGAGTGTCTAATCACATTATGACAATCATATTGAGATCTTCATATATAGTCTTGATCAATGTCGCGCAGTCAAAAGTAATTAAATTTTGTAGGCTGGAAAAAACCATTTTTCAGTCACGGAGCTCCAACATGTTAATAGTAGCTAGCTAGACAAAACTTTTGTACAGAAATCTTCTGCTTTTGCCTATTGGCTAGATTTGATGCACAACATTCACGAGCTTTGGTATACGTTCTGGTGACCTATAATAGAAAAACTTATTACCAAAATTTAAATAGGAAGTGAACTGCATGCATTTTTCCAAATCACGAACAATGTACTCATTCGTGCAACATTTATGAAAGGAAGAAAAGACAAGAAATTGGGTCGAGTAATTCGGAAATTTGGTCCCTCGCAGCCATATTTCTTCGATTATATTCTTTTCTTGAACTTCACCACATTAAAAAAGATAAACATTTTTTAAATGAGTTGGTTCTGTTCCTAAACCAATTTGTCAAAGGATATGTAAGTGTAAAAACCAAAAGCCCACTATGCAGTCAGAACCAAATTGGAAAAGGATTTGGTGAATGTAAACACCTAACGCCAAAGCAAAGGAAAGGAAGGGAATTACGAAGAAAGACAACAATTATAGACACATTAAAACAGTGAAAGATGATAGCCGAATTTAACTAAAATTCCTCTCACGTATAAACTCTTTACTTTTTTTTGGCATGTTTCCAAAAAAGACACTTTTAATTTTAACTACTTTTATATTTTATTATTTTAATTTCAATTTTAAGGACATACTCATTTGGAGACCAGAAGCTAAAATATTGGTATGTCAAAGAATAAATTTAGCTTTCTTTCCTTTTTACTGTGTCAAATTAACCATCTTGGAATAAAATGAAAGGAAAGAAATAATAGTACTTAATTAGAAGTTGCTCTTAGTTTCTTTTCATGTTATATTGCTCTCTTTTTCTTTTTGAATTTGTTCATTGGTATAAAACTACCAGAAATTTTGCACATTCTTATTTATCTATACTATTACACAAGTACGAAATTTTAACATACACGAAATGTTGGTCAATCTTTACACTTTTTATTTTACTTCACCGAGTTAATTACTCCCTCCGATCCACAATAAGTGATCAATTTGCCTTGGGCACACCCATTAAGGAAATATAATATTCTAGACAAAAATAGTTAGTGTGACTAAACTACCATTAATTAAATATTACAGCATAGTTAATGTGAGGAGTAAAAGACTTTTTAGGATTACGTACATAAGAGTAATTTTAAAAAGACACATTAAATTTTTTTTTTATTATATAAATGAACACTTATTTTGAACCAAAATAAAAAAGACAAATTGATCGGGACATTCTTTTAGATTACATATGGCGAAGCTGTTATAATGTCTTGGTTTTATAATGCCACTCGAATTGGTATTTGTTGTTATTTACTATGAAGTGTTTTCACGCGTTTGTACCTTAATATTCAACTTTCAGCCATTTTGATCAATATTTTTATTAGTCTTCCCATTTGACCTCATGTAGCTTTGTTTGTTCTTTTTGTCATTTGATAGTTTTACTTTTCAGGTTATTATACATCTACCCCAATTTTCTTTTTTCATTCTTGTTTTTTCATTCCATTTTTTTTCCTTTTTGAGAAATTTGCATATTTCCTACCAGTAATATTTTCATCTTTTCATCAAAAATAGTAATAGGATGGTAAATATATGTTTAGTTGGAGGTTTCAAATTAACTCAAGGCGGAGTCACTTTTAATAAGAGCTTTACCTTCCAAGGGTATTATTCAGATTTAATATCGGGTGAAAATAAAATAATAATAATAATAATAATAATAGTAGTAGTAATAATAACAATAATAATAATAATAATAATAATAATAATAAAAAAAAAAGAAGAAGAAGAGAAAATTACCTCTTTATTCCATTCTTTGTTGCGTTTTTCTCCATTAGATAGATTCTGCGCCTCTCTTGACTTTGCCTCTCGTTGTATTCCATCATCCACTGTACACCATTTTTCCTCCATCCAATCGATCTCAAATTACAAACCCCAAAAACCATTTGCAATTAATCAGCTATGACGCTTGGCTCAGGAGGATCTAGTGTCGTGGGTGAGACGTTTTTCCAATTCTGCCCTTAATTTTTATCTCAAATCTGATCATGGGTTGTTCTTATTTCTCTCTTTATTGCATGTTTTATGTTTATATCTTATGGATATGTACTTATCAATAATTATTTTCTAGTATTATACCTCTGTTCTCTTAAAGATTAGAACTTTGCAATTTCTTTTAATTTTTTATCATGTGAGGGTTCTTTTTTTTTTTTTGGCTGAAGCCAGTAATTGTAGTGAGGTATTAACATGAAATCTGTCATCAATTGACCTTTATTTCATGTGAGGTATTAGTAAAAGTTAGTCTAAATCCTGTAGGGATAACTCTATTTTGGTGTGTTGGTGCATCTTTTTAGTAGTGGAGTGGATATTATAGTTTAGTAAGTATTGTTCAGTAAAATCATCGCCGATTTGTTAGAAAGAGTGCTTATTACAGAAAAATTCCAGTTAGAGTTTGGATTTCCAGATCTTACAATGTTCAATTTTAGATGAGTATTTGGACAATGCTAGGGGCTGAGAGCCCCTTTGGCTTAGCTGATAAACACTTTCGATGTCTGCCAAATGCGTACATAAGCTAAAAAGATGCTTATAAGCTGACCCAAATACCCTCTTATTTTTGTGACAGTTTATTTTAATTTGTCTTACCTAGTGACAGTGTTAAAAATCTTACGTCGTAATTAAATAAAAATGAGTTTATGCATGTTCTGTCAGATCCGAGTATATGAATGTCCCTGTTCTTATATCTAAACACATTTTGTCAATTTTTGATCGGTATTAATCGTCAGGCATCTTTTGTTTCCTCCTCCTTCGTAGAAGCATTTAAATTCCCCCTCCCCCGCTATGAGGGAGGGTGAGGATTTTGGACAGGGTTTGAGCCAAAGTTAACACATATACAAGATTTGTGCCAAAATTACTGGGTTCGGATGAACCCATAAGATATGCATCATCATAATTTGTTACTTCACAAGCATAGAGGAGGAGAATTTGGGCTTGGGAGCACATTTATGTTTAAATACAGTGTGCATGCTACATTAAATGGCATACATTGAATGGCATATCAAAGTTGCAATGTACTACTTTTGTTTTGGTTTAGTCTAAGACCCTAAGGGTCTTTCTGGTTTCCGGGATAAGGATATTAATTCTAGTATAAAATTTTGGAATATAGTTCACATGTTTGGCTATGAGTATTAGCTAATACCAGTATAAATTTTATACTAAAATAGTGGTATTAATTATCCCATATAGGATTTGGGATAGATATCCCGGAACTGAACCAACGACCACTAAATGTCTTTACGGTGATCTCACACCAAGACAAACGATTTTACATAAATTGAAAAGAGTGGAAGTTAAGCTTGCTAAAAGTCCAGCAACTATTTACACAAAATGGAATATTTTCTTCACAAAAATAAAAAAATTAAGAAAAATACAAATGGAACATTAGAGCTCTTTCATGGTAGACTTTCAGCTCCTTCAAAAGTTCTAATAATCCTTTCTTATTATCCAAAACAACAAAAAGGGAGCTGCTTACCATATCTTTAGATAAAACTTTGTTGTTGGTCTTGGCATGACGGTAGAGTTGCTCCTTTGGTAAACTATAGGTCAAGGTTCAAGGTCTGTAAAAAACCTCCTTGCAGAAATACAAAGAGAAGGCTATGTATAATATACAGTCACCTTCCCCTCACCTCTGCTCTAGCCGTGAGCATTTGAGGCAAAGGATAAGTCCTTTTATTAAATGAAGAACCCTCATTCAAGCCACTTGCCATATATTCAGAATGTCTACTTTTTCCACTGAATTGAGAGTTGGTGATGGAGCCTAAGATTCATTTGCATTTGAAGTGGTACTTCTCTATGAGCTTATTAGGTTATTGGAACTGTTACCGTGATTTGACATACAGTAACTCCTTCAACTATTTGGATCTAGAAATGCTCGGAACAGCAGTAATGGTCAATGATCCTAGCATACTGTCATTTAGGCTGTACATCTTTGGGAGTTGGAAGCATCTTCAATGTTATGGATTCTTGGTTTACTTTTGTAAATCCTTCACTTACCAAAATTTTGTAATTCCTTGCAGTCCCTCGGAATTTCAGATTACTTGAGGAACTGGAACGCGGTGAAAAGGGTATTGGAGATGGGACCGTGAGCTATGGGATGGATGATGGAGATGATATCTATATGCGTTCCTGGACTGGCACCATTATTGGTCCTCACAATGTTAGCATTCTTTTCTCTTTCCTAGTTCCAACCACCTCTAAGTTTGGTTTAACATGGCTTTGTATGTGAGAGTCAATAAGTAAAATAAAACCTTTACTCTATCTTCTATTGTGTTTACTATCACATTACCTTTTTTTTCACAATTTTGGTGTATTTTTTTTTCATGTTTCCAGTCTGTTCATGAAGGTCGCATTTATCAGTTGAAGTTATTCTGCGACAAAGATTATCCAGAGAAGCCACCAAGTGTCCGATTCCATTCTCGAGTTAATATGACGTGTGTCAACCATGAGACAGGAGTGGTGAGCAAATCTAGTATTAATATATTGCCAAAATTGATGCATCACTGTTGTTATCAAGAAAATTTATGTAACACTGCGTTATCATAATAATACCTGAAATCCAAAATATAATAATAATAATCTGATTTTGCCTTTCCATGGTGGAATTTAGTACTTGCATAGTTATTCCTCCTTATGACATTCCATGTAGAAGGGAATCATTGAGGATAGGAGGCAATTGTTAAATGTATTGTGTTCTGGGATAAAGATCTTTCTCTATTGCAGAGCAGAGATGCTGTGATGCAGAAAAAATTGATCATGAAAAATTTAGGAATACTGCGGTTACATTGTTCCCCTTGTAGATTTACCTTTGATGTCCTTGATGTGTAGACTCCAAATTCTCAATCTCCATGTTTTTAGCTATTCATTTGTAATTGACTTTGGATGTGGCTGTTATTTACGAAGACTCGAAATTGATTCCATGTTATATTTTGCCAAAAACTTTATTCCCTGGCTCATTCATCCTTCTCAATGCATGATTAGCGGCTAACGCGATATTATATTCCAATTATCTTTTCCAGTTTAGAGCTTTCGATCAGGACAACATTTTGGACTTTTGTTCTCTGTGCTAAATGGGTTTTATTTCAACACTTGCATACTGTGTGAATAACATCACAAACATTTCTTATGTGATGCTTTGTATACCAACCTAATTTACATTCTTCTGTTCATGTTTGTATTTTCTCCCGCTTGACCTGTTGCTTAATAAAATCGATGAACCCGTTGACGAGAAGCCACAACACTCTGTCTTCTTGATACAGGTGGAACCAAAAAAGTTTGCTTTACTTGCAAATTGGCAGCGAGAGTACACAATGGAAGACATACTGGTTCAGCTGAAAAAGGAGATGGCTACTCCTCACAATCGCAAGCTAGTTCAGCCCCCTGAAGGCACCTATTTCTAGCACAAGGACAATATATATAGTTCCAGTCAACTATGTGCAAAATTGTGTTGCTGTGTCATGACATTGGAACTTAAAATTTACAGGGGAGTGCCTTTGGTGGCTTCTCTTACCTCCAATGGCATCTTGATCACTTCTGCTTTCATCCTTTACGAACTTTGTCACTGTGTGCTGTTTGAATGAGATTTAACGTGTGTCAAATATTTTACTAGTAATAGGGTCTTGTGCTGTCTGAATCATTTCTTTGCCTTTTTGTTTCTCTGCGCTTTTTGCTCGTCATTTTAAAACAAGTATAATAGTTTTTTCTGTTCTTAGTGCTGTCTTATTTCCCCCTATTCTTTCTCGCATATGTATTCTGTATGCTTGGCTACAGTGATAAGCGCGGCTGGTTCTTAGCCAGATTATCATTAAATCCCCTTTGATTGCTGAAAGTGGAAGTATCAATTGCTTGAGATGAGCTCTTGCATTTTTCACTGCTGATTAATAAATGTTGTATGAGTATTTTCAGACTCCTCATCCCGAAAATACATACAATCTGCTAACTTGAAAAGAAACACCCAATTTGGAAATTTCAGGCTTCTAAATCATCACCATAAGTAACTGAAAATGGCTGTTAGCGACGTAAAAGATGTCCCTAAAGATTTGACTATGGTCCCTAAAAGTCAATAAGGACTAGAAAGGTTTGGTCGCCACCCGTCGTTATAACTCAATAATGACTCTGTTAACTGTCAAGAATTTAAATGAGTCTTACGGTGTCATATACAGTCAAACCTCTATAAATTAATAATGTTAGGACCATGAAATTTTATTAATTTAGCGAGGTATTAATTAATCGCATAAATTAATAATTATTAATTTATAGAGTATGTAGTTTATATATCTACAATGTGAATATGTATGAAATACATGAATTTAATTAATAAGTATTAATCATGCATATTAATTAAATTCATGTATTTTCATTGATAAATGTTTAGTATTCTATACATATCTCAAGTTAAATGTAAAAATTCACTCAGCTATTAATGTAGTTACATGTACTAACATTAACTAAGTTACTATATAAAGAGAGTTACTACATACAACTCTACAAATCAAAAGAAAAAATGGCTTCTCATCTCAAAGGTATAAAAAAATAAACCATGACAGATGGTATGCGTAGAGAATTATGTGAGTACAAACAACAAAATCCAGCATGCACTCAAAAGCAATTGCAACAGTGGGTGTCAGAGAAGTTTAATTTGCAAGTTAGTCAAGCTACAATATCAAATACAATCAAGAGGTCAGCAGAGTATCTATCAATTTCTGACATTCCGAAAGATGATGCCAAAAGACATAAAGCTGCCAAATTTCCAGAATTAGAGAAGGCTCTGTACGAGTGGTTTGTTCATAACCAAGAGCGCGTTAATATGAGTGGGGAACTAATTGTAACAAAGGGAAAAGAGTTTCTAAAAAAGATGTATCCCATTGATAAGCCTGATTTTCATTTTTCTCAAGGTTGGCTAGAGCGCTTCAAATCAAGACACGGCATCAAGACATATCGTCGTTTTGGAGAAAGTGGTTCGGTTAATATGGAGGTGGTGGAGAACAATTTACAATCCATAAGAGAGAAACTTAATCAGTTTGCTATGAAAGATGTTTTCAATATGGATGAAACTGGATTGTTCTACAGGCTACAACCAGATCGTTCTCTTGCAATAAAGCAACTTGAAGGTAAGAAACAAGATAAGGAAAGACTTACAATTGTTATTTGCTGTAATGAGGAGGGTTCTGAGAAAATTCCTTTATGGATAATTGGGAAGAACACAAAACCACGTTGTTTCAAGAATGTGAATTTGGGTAGCATGGATTGTGAATATCGTGCCAACAAAAGAGCATGGATGACTGGGATTTTATTCCAAGAATACGTTCAACAACTTGATGCAAAAATGGATGGTAGAAAAATTCTTTTAATTGTTAATAACTGTCCTGCTCATCCAAAAAACATTGAAGGTTTGAGAAATATTGAATTATTTTTTTTGCCACCTAACACAACATCAAAGATTCAGCCTTGTGATGCAGGGATCATACGAGCTTTTAAGATGCATTATCGGCGACGGTTTTATCGAAATATTTTGGAAGGTTTTGAAATTGGGAACCCGAATCCAGAAAAGATTAATGTTTTAGAAGCAATGAATCTTGCAATCTCGGCATGGAAAATAGATGTCCACTCAAGTACTATTGCAAATTGTTTCAGGCATTGTAAACTCCGATTGCCAGATGGTGAATCCTCGGAAAATCAAGAACAAATGGATAATGACAGCTTACAACAATTGCAGAATCTAATCAATGGATTAAATTATCGTCATGCAATGAATGTTGAAGATGTTTTGAACTATCCGGGAGAAAATGACACAAGTTTGGAGTTGCCTACGGATGAATAAATAATTGAGAGTGTTATGGAAAGCAACAAAGAAGATGAAGTGGAAGACGATAGTGTGGAATTAGAACAAGTTTCGTGCAAAGATGCTTTGAAAGCAGCAATCACCTTACATCACTTTCTTTTACAATATGAGAACTCTACACCAGATTTTCTTAATGCTATAAGAAAGGTTAGAGATGAGATTTAAGGTGATATTAATTTTAAAAAGAAACAAGTAACATTAGATTCATATTTTCAGAAATCTTCTTAGATTAGTTACGAATTATATGAAAAATATTTTTATAGATCATGAATTATTAATTTATATATCAAATGGGACCTATATGAATTTATTTTTTCGTATTATCTTATAAATTTAGCAAATTATTAATTTACCACATTGGTCCCGACTAGGGACCGGAGAAAATTATTATTTTAGCGAGATTATTAATTTATCGAGTATTAATTTAACGAGGTTCTATTGTAATTGTGTCCAAAAGGATTTTGTTTATGGGTGTGCTGTGAACTACACTTTAAAAAAAAATTAAAAGTCCATACAAAGTGTAGATCGTACTCGAGCAATCTATTGAATAGTTGAACAATATGAGATAGTCTCACATTAAGAACCATAGCATTGTTGATAGTGCACATGCCTTCTATCAAATACACTACACACAAGTTCATCAGCAGACTTCTAATCATAACAAGTTCAAATGATGTCATAATCAACTGTGAACTGATTTTTCTTTCGCTTGATCCTTAGGTAGGGTAGGTCATCTTAGTTCTAACTTCAAAGAAGCTCTTACTTGTCTAGGAAGAGAAACAACTTCATTGAAGATATGAAATATCCTTGTATTTTTCCTAAAATTAGCTAATTGATCTGCCACCACATTGCCTTCTCTATATGTATGTGCAATACAGAAGGTTCCTGTGTCAACATATTCTTTGATCTGATCAAGCATATGTTTAATCTGCAAAGGAGTTCTCATCTTTTTGTTAATCATATTAACTAACAACAAAGAGTCTCATTCCACCAACACATTAGAGAATCCGTATTGCCTGCATATATTAATCCCTGCAATATAGCCTTTGCCTCAACTATATTATTACTGCACCGTCCATAACATTCTGAGAATGCCAGGCTCATAACTCCTTCATGGTTTCTGATAATTCCACCAGGATTACCTTTACTACAATCATCCACATTCAGTTTAAACCATCCCAATCGAGGTCTTTCCCATTTGATCACCTCGGAATGAAACCTTTTTTGAACATTCTCTACAACTTTACATTGTTAAACCAAAGTTAAGGGAATTGAATTGACGGGAATTGACTATTCAAGATCAAGGTCATTGTATTGGTGACTTGCTTTATGATATACCAACCTGACATATGCTTGTTTTCAAACCTTGCATCACATCTACTCTTCCAGATATGCCAGTAAATCATAGAAGGTAGGCACTGCAGCAACACAACATGTACTTCATTTCTAGCTTTCTTCAACCACTAAGTCATGAGAACTTGTCTAAGCTGACCTTGTATACTGTGAACTACACTATAAACGAAATACTACATCAACATTTAGGAAAAGCCTCATTCTTTCATGTCATTAAGAGTTAATTCCTCGTATGGTTATTTAATTATTGAGAATTACCTACTAAAGTCACGTTTTTTATTTTTATTTTTATTTTAAGACAATAAAAGCACTCAAGTTATCTTATAAAGTCACTTTAGCCGGAGAAGTGATGTCTCACACTGAAAAAGTGACGTCTCTCACAAAGTCAAATGATCCAACAACCACATAGTTGCTACCTCTGTGATTCTTGTTTACCATTTTTCAAGAATTAATATTCTTTTTTAAAGCTGTAGGTTACGGTAATTTGGCTTAACATTAAAAAAACATGATTTGTGATTTTCATAGAACAAATTTGGCACCTAAGTTAAAAAGACGGAAAGATAGAGATTTAGTAGAGAACCAATTAAGAAAATTAAAAAATATTTCACGATAAAATAATACCTAATCAATTAAGATTTTATTGCCCCAAAACTATAAGAACAACCCTTAAGGTAAGCAATCCCTTTGTAAGTTCGCCTTAACAAGTTTAAGCACCGACTAAGGAATTCATCCTCGCAAAGGAGTTCATCAAGATATCAATAACAAGCTAGCCCTGAATTGAGAGCCTTAAGGGTTATTTATACTGGGGAGCTAAGTATTACAAGTATAGTCACCTAGTACAAATATAGTCTTTAATTATTGGTCAAATTGTACATATAGCCACCCCAATATGAAAGTAGCCTCCAATTGAAATCCAGTGTCCGATGACTATTTAGATTTGTATTAGCAACACATGCCCCTGAACTTGGACCTCAACCTCGACCCCGAACTGAAGCCCATGACACTGAACCTGGACCTCAACCCCTACCCTGATCCCGAACCCCATACTCGACCTAGATCCCAATCTTAACCCATGGCCCTGACCGGCTGACCCTGTCCCTCATTGACGACCCCGACCGAAATTTGCATGAATAATTTTTTTCCCATCAAAATTTGCTAGTATATATATATATATATATATATATATATATATATATATATATATATATATATATATATATAT
>MCJB01048377.1:0-48065 GCA_002018475.1 Nicotiana obtusifolia | reverse complement strand
ATATATATATATATATATATATATATATATATATATATATATATATATATATATATATCTATGCAGTCTGACTTTTATTATTCAGTGTTAATTGACTTATCATGATCAATTTAATTCCAGTTTCAGGCAAAATAAGAGATGTATATCTAGTTTATTTTCGAATAACTCTTATGTTATTGAGTTTGATAAACATTTTATCTCTTGTCGTACATGGATGCATGACCTTGTTATTGCTAATGTCTCTCCTGAACTGAACGATATTAGTCTACCTTATAAGAGAAAATGTCCTTCATAATTGAGTAAAACTTATTTGTGCACTTACGTCTAAGTCATAATTATCTAGATAGAATTACAGGTTGGTCAAGGATGAACCTTAAGGTTCATTGAAAGTAGAGGCACTATCAACTTGTGGATCCTGTTTAGAAGAAAATATGACTAAGAGAGAAAGAGAGCTGGTGATAAGTTAGAATTAATCTATTTTTATTATGCTGTCTAATGAACATATAGGCAAGAGGTGGTTTTGAGCATTTTTATGACGTTCATAAATGATTACTCAGACTATGAATATATTTATTTGATGCACCTTAAGTCTGAATGCTTAGAATAATTCTAGGATTTAAGGTTTGATACAGAGAAGCACCATGGGAATATATTAAATTACTACGATCTGATCATATGTGGCTAGCATTTCTCTACAAACTTCATTAGTTACTTATCAGAATAAGGGATTATATCTCAGTTATCTACATCAGGTACTTAATAATAGAGTGCTGTAATATAGAGAAGAAATAAGACTCTTATGGAGATGTGTAGATTAATGATGAGTTATTCAGATTTATTTCTGTAATGATCCGACCGGGCGTTTTGAGCATTTGCATTTCGCTCGGTAGTTTGAGGGCACGAATAGCTCCGTATGATGTATTATGACTTGTGTGAATCGTCGATTTTGGTTTTCAGGTGATCTGGAGTTTGATTTGGAAGAATGAATTTCAAGTTTGAAGCTTTAAGTTGGAAAAGTTTATCGAGTTTGACTTTTTAGTATTTGACCTCGAATTGGAGTTTTGATGGTTCCGATAGATCCGGATAGTGATTTTGGACACCGGCGCATGCCCGGATTTGCATTTGGATGTTCCTAGAAGGCTTCTGCGCTAATTGGCAAAAATTATAAATTTGAAGGTTTGAGAAGTTCATAAGTTTGACCAGGAGTTGACTTTGATGATATCGGGTTCGGATTGTGGTTCCGGGAATTGGAATAGTTTTGTTATGTCATTTGGGAGTTGTGTGCAAAATTTGAGTTTATTCCGGGGTGATTTGATATGTTTCGACGCGCGTTTTGGAAGTTGGAAGTTTAAAGTTCATTCAAGTTTGAATAGTGGTGCGATTTATCGTTTTGATGTTGTTACGTGTGATTTGACACCTCGAGTAGGTCCATATTATGTTATGCGACGTGTTAATATATTCGGACAGGATCCCGAGGGGCCCAAGTGAGTTCCGGGCGAGGTTCAGACCATTTCTCATTCTTATTTGGTTGCTGGTAGCTGCTGGTACTGGTGTTGCGCACATGCAGTTGAATTTGCGCATGTGCGATTGTCGCAGAAGTGACAAAGGAGTCATAGGAGCGGTGTGAAGCTGGAGCAGGGCTCCACAGATGCGAGAGTTGGGATGCACTGCGGAAGCGCAGAAGCCGTGCATTGAGTCGCAAGGGCGAGAAAGTTCGCAGGTGCGATGGCAGTGTCGCATTTGCGGTCGCGCAGATGCGAAGTGTTATTCTGCAGATGCGGTGCCAACTAGATTCTAGGGTTTTCGCAGAAGCGAGATTGATACCGCAGAAGCTGTGGTCACAAATGCGACAATGGGGCTGCATATGCGGATATGCTAGGCAGAACTATATTTCGAAGTCTCGGTTCTTATTTCACATTTTTGGATTTTTTGAGCTCAGTTTGGGGGACTTTGAAGAGGAAATTCACCATGTGACTTGGGGTAAGCATTCTTGACTCACTTGTGATCATATTTCATGAATCTATTCTCGTTTTTGGCACTTGGTTGATGATTTCAAAAGAGAAATCGGGGGTTTTAACTTAAAGTTTCAATAAGTGATTTTTTTGAGTTTTGAACATCGATTTGGAGTCGGATTTGGCTGAAACTAGTATGGTTGGACTCGTAATTGAATGGGTTGTCGAATTTTATAAGTTTCGTCAAGTTCTGAGGCGCAAGCCCGAGTTGGACTTTTGGGTTGATTTTAGGCTTTTGATTGGAGACTCGACCTTTATCGATTGGGTCTGTTTCCTTTGGAATTAATTGATGCATTTGAATTGCTTTTGTCTAGTTTCGAGCCGTTCGGAGATCAGTACGCGCGGTACGATATTTTTGGAGCATCACTTGGCTTGCTCTATATTGGATTTGGCTTGTTCGAGGTAAGTAACACTTCTAAACTTGGTGCTGGATCTGCCCTGGTTCATTTGCATTGGGCTGGATCTGTCTTGGTTATTTGCATTTTGGTTCATTTGCATTGGGCTGGATCTGCCCTGGTTTATTTGCATTTTGGGCTGGATCTGCCCTGGTTTGTTTCCATTTGGGCTGGATCTGCCCTGTATAGTACTGAGTGACTGAGCATGTTGAGTATTGAGCATGATGAGTGAGAATACGGGACAGTGAGATTGAGTACTCTGAGAGTGTGAGTATATGAGTTCATCATTGAGATGCATTGCATTTGACATGCGTACTTGAGATATAGGCATATGGATGCATTTTCTTATGCTACCCGATTTTGGTGACATTCATGATTTCACCTGTATATTGACATGTAAGCATATTGAGATGTATTTTCCTCATGCTATCTGAAAATGTAACATCTTTTTTATTATTGAAAGGTTTTTGGGAAAATCACAGTTTTCAAACTTATTCATATATTTTTTATGTTTTCGATGAAGGATTTGGGATCTACTGCTATACTTTAAAAGCATGCCTATTTTCCGTAACTGTGAACCAGCGGAGTTATTTCTTGTACCACCTTTATTATGTTATTATGAACTGTTGCTGGTTATTGGAGTTGGACTCTAACCCTTGTCCTATCTCTTCATTACTTTCAACCTAAGGTTAGGTTTGTTACTTATTGAGTACATGGGGTCGGTTGTATTCATACTACACTTCTGCACCTTGCGTGCAGATGTTGGACGCTGATGTAACTGCGTAAAAATATAGCTCCTCAGCGCATACATATAGAGATCCTATGATTTGATCTATACTAGATACGGGAAGAACCAGAGGAAGACTCCATAGCTGATAGAACCAAGGACAAGGTCTGGACTGACGAAAAAGTGAAAAGTGATCTGCACTATAGCTTCTCCCATTCCATTCCTTATTGTTGCTTTTAGTGCTCAGATAAGTTTGTTTGTTTTGTAGCACAGGGGATAGAAAGTGCTTTTTCCTGCAATAGGGTAGGGAGTGATTCTTGCTCTTAGCTAGAGCCAAGACTGTACGAGGAGAGAAAGACTTAAGTCGACTCAAGTGGAAATAATCAGACTGCTTGCATACTTTATCTCAGGTTACCCCTTAGTGCGGGTATGGGGCACTTTGTCAGCAGTGGTTCATTTAGCAAGCAGTCTTATTACTTGAAAGCACACACAACACACAATAGGAGAGTTCGAGTGTGAAAGCAG
The DNA here is from genome assembly GCA_002018475.1 of Nicotiana obtusifolia. Taxonomy (NCBI): domain Eukaryota; kingdom Viridiplantae; phylum Streptophyta; class Magnoliopsida; order Solanales; family Solanaceae; genus Nicotiana; species Nicotiana obtusifolia. The sequence continues at coordinate 44,406 of MCJB01048377.1, read as the reverse complement.
TGTAATCATGCCCCTGATATAAGGTATGTTTTAGTGCCTTATCTAACTATAAGAGCAGGAGCAGCAAGCACTTACTTTCGGCGGAAGCTGGATCTAAAGATCTGAAGATGTACATGTGTTCCAGTCATAGCTGACTCTTGAACTTGGTAGCTTTAGTATTTAAGATCTGTTCATGTATATTTCAAACAGATGGTGTATTTTATTTCAAACCAGCTTTCAAATACTCTATATCTTAGAAGCTCATGATTTGTACTACCTGTCCTTGGGAAATTCTTGTATAAAAGTAATTGTATTATCATTTTTTTCTTAATAATTCTCATTAAATTGGATAGTTGTTAATTGGCTTACCTGACGGGTTGAGTTAGGTGCCATCACGACTAGTTAGATTTTGGGTCGTGATAATTTTTTTTTTGTTATGGGATATGCTTTAGAAACTGCAAATTACATTTTGATTTTAGTTTCTTCTAGTTCAGTATCTTGGACGCTTATAGAACTGTGGACTTAACGTAGGTTCAGTCTGCAAAAAGTTCGGATATGAATTGTCCACAATATATGCTGAAAGGAAAATGGATAAGATGAAATCAAGGACGAAGGTATGCATGTTTATTGAATATCCAAGGGAAAGAAAGGAGGTTTATTCTATTTTTCTAAAGAAAAGAAGGTAATTGTTAGCACAAATCCAGTTCTCTATAATAGGATTATTTAATAAATTATGTTCCTGGAAATAAACTAGTTTTACAAGAACTAAGCAAAAAAATAACAAATATCATCTGAAAATTCATAGGCTCAAGAACATACAACTTTATAAGTCAAAATTGATGTTCCATTACATTTAAGTAGCGGGAGTAACATTAACAGACAAAAGGAATATACTACCTCCGAATAGTGGGAGTGATGTTGAGCAGAGAACACTACATGAAGAAGTCATTAATATTTCAATACCACAAGGTAATGAAGATAATATTAGTAGTACTTCGTCGTAGTGGGAGAATAGTAAGGAAAATCATAGTTTGGTATGTACTCTTGGGAGAGTTTCATAACAAGATTCCTGAAGACCTTAAAACCAAACTAGTTAGTTACGACAAAGCACTACTAGACAAAGATTGCATCTGAAAATAACTTTGCAAGTTCCTTTTAGCAAAAGCTTGTTGGCAGAGACTTTAATAGTCGTGCAAAAGGATAGTTGTGAAAGTTATAGATACATGGTTATGAGTCTAAGTGGGAGATTGTTACGGCATATACTATTAACAATGCGTTTAGATATAATATATTATAATACTCCGTTATCATGTTTAAAAGTCTAAGTGGGAGATTATTGGGATATATACTATTAACCAAGGATTTGGTTTGGATATAGTATTTATTATGGAATAATTATTTATTTAATTTTAATAAAGTTTTAAATAGATCATATATTCGTCTATGTCCTTTAGTTATGTAGTAGATGATTTAGTGTATATAGTTTAGCTTATCCACGGAAGATTAAATCATCGATTCTTATAAGTATAAAGATTATGTTCACAATCTAATGATGGAATTGGACAAACCATCAGGAATGATTATAGCACAAGATTAAATATAATTTATCTTGATTATGGGAATGGTTTAATTCCAACTTCTTGTGCTAGTACATTTTGTATGTATTGAACGGACCAAGTAGAGATAAGTATTTTATACTGCCTTAATAAAATAATTTCTCTAGCCACTAAGCGTACTTATATCTTAATCTTGATATAATTGTTATTAGTTGTGTATCTTCTTTATTGTTTTGATTTATTAAAAGATGAGATTCTTTTGTAGGCCAATATGCCTGGTAAATTGGACAATGATAATATACATTAGCGAAGTAATAGTTAGTTAATGTAATCCATGTCTCGATTTAGAGATTGATAATACACCTTTATGAAAACTTATAACTTTTCATGTGTAAACCCTGCAGGTGAATTTTGTATCAGTCACATGAAATAAGTTAAGCGAAAGTCTAAAGGAAATAATCAATGAATTAAATTGTTAGTAATTTAATTTATTTGATTAGTATCTGAATCTTAACATGAGTAGTTAAATAAGATTTAATGGAAGAATTTTAAAATTAAACTGAGGAGTGCTGTTACGAATTTTTAGTGGAATAATTCGTAATTTATTATGGTAGTATTAATTCGAATATTTCGAATTAAATCCATACTAGGCAGCCTCGTTAATTAAATACCGCGACCACTGCTATGCCTGAATAATTAGGAATTAAATAAAATTCTATTTTTGGTGGAAAAGGAAGACCCAATAGGTTTAGAAAAATGTTCTAAACTCAAAAACCTGTGGCTATATAAAGGGGTCTTATTCCATAAGGAGGCTATGATTTTACTACACGATTTTCCTAGGAGAAACTCGCCCACACGAGTTTCGCTAATTCTGGGCATTATCCGGGTCACACAGCAGAAGATCGTGGAATTGGAGGATGATCTTGTGGATGATTTTTGCTCATGCTTGAAGGTCTTTTCGCAATCGTGGTCACGCTTCAAGAGATAAGTATCAATTTTATTGTTGATTAAAATCTGTGATTTTGTGTTGTCTTTATTACTTGCAAGTGATCTTGGCTATTTTCTTCCGCTGTTTATACTAGTTTTCCATCAGATTTGAGGCTCTGGCTACAACAAAGTCTAAATATATGTATTAAATCCTGTATTCCTTCGTATATCAAATTTTTGCAAGATGTTTAGAGTAAAATCAAAGCCAAGAATTACTTAAGTTGAAGACTCTCTCAAGGTTACTGCTTCACATAGTGTCAAATCAATTGCCTGCATTCTCGATAGTTTTAGCAGGGCTGGTTCTTCAGAAGAATTTTAAAACATCAATTTGTTTTCAAGGTATATGATCTTTTGCATGCGACCTTCGATCAGTTTCTTGAAAAGTGAAAGAATTTTTTTATATAAGCATTTATGAAGTCAAACATATAATGGAATGCAAGAGCTTTCGTAGTGATTTGAGCACCATAGCCAAAAATCTCGAAGTTACAAGAGTTAGGAATCTCACACCACGCCGACGCATTTTCCAAATGCTTTGGGGCTCAATATTTCAAGGTAATGAAGCTTCAATGAGTAGTTACATCGTCAAACTTCACGTATACATAGATTCATCAAATTGTATTCTTTAGAATCCTTGATTCTTTTAATTATGTTTGACATATAATGATTCTTTTAGTATAATTAGGCTGGAAAACTCAGTCATTCGATTTTTTAGTCGAAAAAAGCATTGTTTTTAATAGGGGTCGGGGTTAAAAGATTAAATGCGATTAGATGCGACTCGGTAAAATTAGTGACTTGGCAAAACTTTAATAAAATGTTTGAATTTATACAATAAAATTCATATATGTTTATATTTTAATTTGTTTATAACGGTGATATTCGACCCATCTTACATGTGTATCTATCATTCACAAAGACTTAAGCAATATTTTAAAAATATTCAAGTTTAACATAATATTTTTTAAAATTATCAGCAAGTCTACTAATCTCATATTTTCACCACTAAGTAATGTCAAAAATATTTTTATATATTTTTAATAGTTCAAATATATTTTAAAATTAAACAAGATTGGCTTGCAACATATTTTTTCTCTGTCTAGTGTTATCAAATTTTTACCACATACAATATGGATAATTTTATATATTTGAATAGCATCTATTTTGAAGTAAAATTATTGTTTGGTCTGCCTGGCCCGTCAATTTTGGGCTTTTAAGCAATTGCGTTAGTGATCTCAACTGTGTACCGTTCCTCATCTCGAAAGCAGATCGCCTATAAATATCTGATGGAATTATTTTTTATTGAAAATATGTTCAAATTTGTTCTTGTGCCTTTGATAAAACCAGGAAGCTTATTCTAAATAGCAGAATAAAGAGGACAAACTAACATTGATGGTTGACTGGTAAACTTTCCTGAAACCATGATTTAGTATAAAATATATAAATATATTGATAAACAAAATGGTTGCTTGATTTCTACGTCATTTGAGAAGATGGAATTCACGCTATTAGCTATCTAATAAATCAGCTGGAGCTTAGGAACAATTAAGGGTCAGATAACATATTATTCAAGAGAATTTACCGAGACATGTTATATATTTACCTACACTAAATATTTATACTAAATTAAATTAAACAATTTAACTTTAATAGTTAAAAATTAAAGTAAAAGTACATATCTTCACTTAACCCTGATGAACTGATAAATGTGTGCATAAATGAAATATATCCCATCCGTCTCAAATTATCTGTTGTGTTTTTGTTTTACACTTTTCTTAAGAAAATAATAATAATGAGATATTTTTGACTATTTTACCCTTATTTATGTCTTATTTATTTTTGAACAATCATAATATTATCCTATAATTGAGGTGTTTATAGTCTTTAAGAACAATTACTACTAAGGTTAAAATAGAAAAAAATAATTAAGTTTGTCTTGAACTCCTAAAATTACAAATAATTTGAGATAACTATTTTAAGAAATCACGACGGATAATTTAAGATAGAGGGAGTATCATACCTTCATTGATTTGATGCATATAAATATTGGATGCGAATAAATTAAAGGTTTCCTAAAAATAAAACATTGACTCCTAAAAAGCTACAAAAATTTGTGTAGAGCTCGTTTGGATTAGCTAACTGTAAAGAACTGATAAGCTTGAAGTGCTGAAAAATATTTTTAAGTACTGAAACTGATTTTTAAAATAAGAATTTACGTGTTTGGATAGACGTGCTGAAACTGATAGTAAGTAGTTGATGTGTTTGGTAGAAAAGTGTTGATAAGTTGTTCTTTTATTAAAATGACTAAAATATCCTTAAAAACTTTACAAAAGATTATGAATTAAAAAATTTCTTTGTAAAGAAAAAGATGAACAATGAATATGGAATGAAAAGAAAGTTAGAAAATTTATATTAAGAATAAAATTTTGTGAATAAAAAAATTATTAAGGATAAACTAGTTAAAACCTTGGTCAAAATAAAAGTGCTTATAAGCTAAAAAATCATAATTTTGGGTGACCAACTTATGACTTATGGCTGATTTTAGCTTATAAGGCACTTGACTTATAAGCACTTTGGGTGTTTACCAAACGCATAAAAGAAAAAGATAGAATCTCGCGGCAACAACAGCTGATTCAATAGCAGATGGTCTTGGAAAGAACCTTTCATTCGATGCTTTTGATTCAACTCCCAGACAACCAAGGAAGTATGCGGGAAGATAGGGTTAGCCCCTGCGACAAGCATTATCCGGGAATGATCATCGAGGCTAACCCATACACCCACTGCATAAGTGGAATACTACTTAGTTAGATAGAAAGGAACAAGGTCTTATGGCACGATCACTACATCTTCGATTTTTCTTTATCTCTCCTCTATGGAAAGAGGGGATGATACGTGGCGTGGTAGAGTCCATTCCATGGCATTTGCGCCCACTTGAATGCCACTTTCACTCTTGTATCTACGGGCTTTTTTGGCTTGAACATGAAGAAATCCATGAGAGAAAAACTACTTCTTTTAGAAAATAGTCAGGATAACAAGCGCTCGGCCCGCCAAGCGGGCGGCAAGAGCAGCGGGCAAGTGCTTGGTAAGCCAACAGCCTAGTGAAACGGGTTGGGCGTTGCTAAAAGGGTCCTTGGGCCAATCAATCTCTATACTCTTGATGCAATGGACACCCCAAAGCCACTAAACTGCTCTTTTCCACCTGATTTGAACTGAACCTCGTTCTAGTAAGAATTTTTCCCTTTTTTAAACTGAAACTCAGTTGCCCATCTGATCCTTGGTCTAATTGGGCTTTTCTATAAGCCAAAGGGATTTTTACCTTCCTATATACTATTTGTAACTTTATTGCCCTCCCTACTCAAGTTTCAATTTAATTACATGGTCATATACAATTTACCAATTATATACAAATAAGTTTTAAATGAGTATCCCTTTATATTAGGAATTGAATAAGGAATATCAGTTATTTCCTTATCCCTTTATACTTGCCCACTCCCTCTCTCTCTCTGTCTTTCTCTCTCTGCCTCTCTCTCTCTGGCTCTCTCTCTCTCTCTCTCTCTCTCTCTCTCTCTCTCTCTTCGTCTCTCTACTCTCCTTCTCTGTTTTTTGTTCCAATTTTCTTCATTTGATGTTCTCTATTTTTTTTATGTTTTTTTATTGTATAGAGTTTTAATGGAATTCATCAATGGATTTCAATCGTTTTAACTTAGCAATTTTTCTTTCATGTTGCACAATTGGTTTCAAATTGAAATTGTCAATCAATAAATTTTGAAGGTGTTTGACTCTCCACCATTGACAACCATTAAAAAGCTTTGAAGCTTTGAAATCGAATTTGGGTTTTCGAAGACCATTATTTGTTTGGATTGGGTGTTGTTGCTAGCTATTGAGAATATTGTTTGGAGTTTATATCTCAATTTTGAGGGTGTTTTGGGTGAAGATTACACTTGATTTTGGCTGAATTTCAGATTGAAACTCGAAGAAGAAGAAGAAGAAGAAGAAGAAGAAGAAGAAGAAGAAGAAGAAGAAGAAGAAGAAGAGGAAGAAGAACACATGACATATAATGTATTTACGAAATAGTACTAAAGTTGTGGTATAATTGTATATAATTTGTATTCTGTTGTAGTTATATATATTTTTTTATTTGAATGTTGTACGAAAGTTGAAAAATAGTTGTGTAATGTATGAATCGTTATATAAAATTTGTATTTAAGTTATCAATACTATCTTTTTACATAAAGTTGATGATATGTATCAAAATTGTATTAAGAGAGTAAGTTTTGATTGGAACTTTAAAGAGGAAGAAGCACACACCACAAACAAAATATATACAAATCTGATACAAAATATATACAAAAGACATATTGTATAAAATTTGTATAAAAATTGTATTTAAGTTGTACAATATAGTAGTTGTATTTAACTAGGTAGAAATAATGTATGAAAGTTGTAGATAAGTTATAAATAAGTTGTATAATATATAATTAGTTGTATGAAATTTATTTTTCCTATATATGTTTGTAGATATTCAAATTTGTATTAAATTTGTACGAAATTTATTTATAATTTGTATGTTGATGTACCATATATTGTTCTTAGAGATAAAGATTTTATGTGATTAGTTTGAATATAAATATGCAATGAAGTTTAGATTCAGTAGAAGTTCTCTTTTAGATTGTGCTGATGAATAATTGTTGATTCCTTGGGAAACACAATTCCGACTCTGTCCTATGTATTATATAAGAATTTTTGTTATATACGAACTAAAGGACAAGCATTTGCTGATTGAGCAAGAATGTATTTGGATCATAGATTTCATAGTACTCGTTTTGTTTCTTTTTATATGGTATTATTTCCTTATTAATCAGTTTTAAAAAGAATGTCTGTTTTCTATTTTTAAAAATAATTTAATTTTAAATTTCTCCATTTATCTCCAATAACATGATTTTCTAGCCACAAAAATCTATGGCTTGTTTACGACCAATATATATTCTCGAGGTTCTAACATTTCCATCACCAAAAACAGCAACACATAATTCAACTAGAAAATAAATTGGCAATATTGTATACCTTTATGGGTTGCAAGTACAGTGAGACCGTCAATTTTAAATTATATCTGTGCAGAGTATAAAGGCAAAGTGGAATAAAAAATAAAAGAGATTACCAACTTCTAATAGCTGAGGCTTCACTCTTTGATCACCTTCAAGCAGGTTTACGATTGGTTTAACATATGAAGTCAAATAGAATGCAGTTACATTTTTTGTTTTTTGAGTCTACTTTGGAGAGGAATTCCTGGGACTATCCATGAAGCTAACTGATGCTCCTAGTAAGTGTGGAATAGGATTATTTAGCAATTGGTTTTCAGCTGCAGTGCATTGTAAAGCATGACTATCAGCTTCGTAGTACGTAGTTTAAGAAATGGAACTGGTGTTTTAGTTGAATACGATATTCTTCGTGAAAAATTTAGTTACTTGGTATGTGTGGAAAATGTTGACTGTTGGAAGTATTTTTGGTCCGAATATTCCGGAGAGAAGAGGGGAGAGAGTAGAAAAAAAAGAAGGAAAAGGGCGTAACTAAATTCCTTGATTGAAGGCACTAATAATGGATCGAATGCCTTTAAAGTGAAATGTATATAATTTGTAAGTAGTCCTTATTTAGAACGGGTAATATACAAAATTATAATAATTTTTATAAGATAAATTTCAAATATCGTATAAAAACAAAAAAATCCTTCAACCAAAAAGTATCTATAAGCCAATTTAACCGGCTTACAAACTTAGCTAAATACCTTCTTATTATATATCGATACTACTGTTGGAAATCTAAAATTCTTTAACTTCTACAATGAAAATAAGAATGGTCCGACAAGCCAATAAATGGAGGCGGCTACAAATCTTTTCAAGCCCACAAAATCACTTAATTCTGAAAGTGTAAAGACACCATGAACAGTTGATGTGAAGATCTCAACTTTCTCTCTTCTATCTTTTTTGCACCTTTTTCTCAAGCGATCTTACACTGTTACTTACACGCCACGTCTCAGACCAGAAGTGCAGGCAGGAATTAAATGTTCAACAATATCGGAAATACTAAAATAAAATGCAAATTCTTTTTTTCCTTTCTTTTTGGTTGTTTTTCTGACTCTTTCGAGTAGAATTACATTAGGCTGCAGCTCAATAATTACAAATTCCGGTTGATAATTAGGGGGTAAACGGGGGGGTTAAGTCAGAAAACGACGAGTCGAAAACGGATAATGTAAAAATAAATAAATTATCTAATGATTTATATTTAGTACAAATAAAAAACAGTAACTGACAAATAATATAAATATTCATATTATCCATGACTTCTTGAATATAATCACTTTTAGAAGAATTTCTAGTTTTTCAAACTTGAGAAACCCACAATTTGAGGCTTTACAAATGTAAAATTTAAACCAATTGGTTATTCATTGGTTATAAATTTTCTAAGTGGATATGGTTCTTATCTATATTGGATCAATTTTTAAAAAATTCATTATCTAATCCATATTTTAATAAATAATATGGGTGAATAACTATTTTCTTTTAAGCATTTTGTCATAACTACTGATAATATAACAAATATTTTGTTTTGTTATGAACCAAATAAATAGAGAAAAAAGTGAAGGAAATATTAAAGGAATATAATAGAGGAGCTCACGGATTGAAGTTAAGAGTAGTAGTCTTTCGAGTGGACACAGGACAGCATAGAATTTGTAAGTATATACTAAAATCTGGACCGACTATGAGAATAACTACAAAAATGAGAAACATGAACAGCAAAAATATAAAGTACAGGAAAAATTCAAACTTCTATAGACGAGGGAAATTGCGAACTTCATTTTAAGTTATTAATATATTTTAATATTAGATATATGGTGTTAGTTAAATAAATTAACCTTCAATTAATACGACTTATTGACCTCTCTATTGGTAACATATTCGTAAGTGTGATTATTTTTTTAATTGTTAAATTGTGTGATTCGTCATCATTTATGCTTAAATATGGCTTTTATTCCTCACTTTGGTGCAAAAGGTGGTTAAAACCGTGGAAATTAAAATTTGATGTCCTATAGTGCAAATCTTCTGTTATTTGGTAGTTTTATGTGGAAGGAAAAGTTCATTTAATGTACTTGGTAAAATTTGACAAACTTGGAAAATTGAAGTCCATTAGTAGAGTAGTAATTATTAAGGAATCAAAATCAAAATTATGCTACTAAATAAAAAGAATTTTCTTGTTTTATAGGCAGACTTATTCTTGTAAAATTTCTCTCTGATAATTAGAAATCTGAATCTGAGAATACAATGTAGTACAGCTTTTTATACGTTTCTTATTAATTAGGGGACTTTATGTTGTTGAACAAATTTATATCTGTTCACTTCTAGCACATAAGTACTCCATTCGTTTCTTTTCATGGTGGTAGAATTTGGTCGATAAAGAGTTTTCAAGAAAAATAAAAGACCTAGTAAGCCAAATTACAATGATGGTATAAAAATTCATGTATATAACTTGAATCTTTTACGTAAAAGATTTAACTGTACATCCTTTGCGATCAACTTCTTAACACTATTTTGTCAAATTTACCTGTTGTAATTGTGAACTTGCTTAATTTTCAAGATTACTACTTTATATTTTATGAAAGCTTATCTTTAAATATCTTTTGAATAATTTAACACTGTCACTCTATATAGGTTATACTCATATATATATATATATATATATATATATATATATATATATATATATATATATATATATATGTATATAAATTCCCCTTTCAAACCTTCAAACTCATTTATATACAAAAATTCGCCCGTCAAACCTTCCCATTTTTCTTCACGAGCCAACTTCTTTCACCATTCCTTTAAAATCTTCTATTCGAACAAACTCTGCCTAGCATTAATTGCCCTACACAACAACGAAATTAAAGAAACTTCCATTCATAATTCACCACCAACCATCAAAGTCCAACAACAAGAAACCTGCAAACAAAGAAAAAGGTACCACACATAAATTTTTTACCCTATTACTACATACCATTCAAACTTCAAGACTTCTCCTCTTTATATCATTCAAAAACCCAAAGGGAAAAACAAACAAAATGAAACTCCCTTCTCTCTTTAAAATTCCAGAAAACTCTTCTCTTTCTCCATTACCATGGCCATTGCCACCTTGCAAAAACCCTAAAACTCTCTCTTTTCGAGCCGAAAACCCTAACATTTTCAGTGAATATTATGGTTATTCAGAGTTTTCCAACGATGTTGATAACATAGAGACAGTGATTGAAGGCCTAAAAACAGAAAAAAAGAGGCTGTTTTTTGAGCCAGGGAAAACTAGTTCTATTCTTGAAGAGGCAAAAAATAGTAATGGTTTTGAGTTTCTTCCATTTAAGGAGTCATGTGTGGTAATGACAATGGATTCAATGAACCTTTTTTGGATTTCAAGATATCAATGGAAGAAATAGTAGAAGCAAATCATGAGATTAAAGATTGTGAAAAATGTCTTGAAGATCTTTTGACTGCTTATTTGAAGGTTAATGAGAAAAGCAATCATAGATATATTATTAGTGCATTTTTTGACTTGTGGATTAGCCTTTCTATTAGTAAAAATTGTGCTGCTTCTTCTGTAACTTCAACTAGCCATTCTTTTACTTCTCCATTGTCATTTTGTTCTTCTAGTTTTTCTACTAGTCCTTGTTTGTCTTTGTTAGAAGCTGAGGATGAGATTGTTGTGAAAAATGTTGATATATAGTGAAATTTCTTCTTCAGATGTTTGAAAAAGAAGAGAAAGATGTAGAAAAAAATACCTTATAAATGCAATATTATGTAGTTTTTTTCTCTTATGTTTCTTGTCTCTCTCTTTCTGTCTGATGGAGTAACTAGTAAAAAAATTAGTGCATTAATTCCTTATCTTAAACATGAAATGGAACGAGCTAACATTTAATAATACGTTGACCTTTAGATTTCTCATCATACTTTGACCTAACACGCAGTTACATCAAATTTTAAGTTTGGCCTCAATTTTGTAAGTTGAAGGTTTATATATCCACTATTTAATTTTTACAGTGCGTAATTTGTTTGTTCTTGTTTTTTCTTTCATTTCCCGTTTACTGGTCAAGGTCAGAGCCTTCTTTTACCTCCTAGGGTACAGCCTACTTCCTGAACAGGTTAAAAGCTTGTCTTTGACTTCAAAATAGAATTATGGTCATTAATCAATAAATCACCTTTTTAATAAGTAATTTTTAATAAAAGATACAAAATCGACTTTCTCAAATTTGAACCGTTATAAATATTAGGCAAATTAAGACAAAATTAAATTTTCTAGAAAAATTTTCCTTTTCAGAGAAGGTAAAGCTGATTCCTTTAAAGGAAATCCAAACATAAATTTTCCTTTGTGGGAGTGAGTAAATTAGCAACAAATGAAGATTGGTTCAACAGTATCCTGCCATTAATGCTCAACAGAAATCTAAATACCTGTAGTAGGTGGGTAATAAATTTTTTAGGGGTACTTAATCATAAATACTTTATCCAATAGTACAATCCAAATTGTCCTAATATAAGATTAATAGAGCAAAGGCTGTGGACCGGTCAAGGACAAACAAAAACAAAAAACATATACACATTGGGAGATGTTGCAAAAATTATATTTTACACCTACACTAATTTTTTTTTATTTATCACTCGATATCTGTATTAGAACTCGACTAAATATGAATTCATTTTAGAAAGTCTCACTACGAGAGATAAAAATTTTCTAATAAAAATTATTTTATATTTAAAGCGAATTCGACACCTTCAATTAAAGATGAAGAAATATTTATTACTACTACAATCATTATTGGTACGCATACATTAAGGGGTCGTTTGGTAGGCCGTATTAAGCAAAATAATCCCCGCATAAAAATTTAATCCGTCCAATACCATATTTGGTTGGTCAATTCAATTTACTCCTACCTAATACATGGATTAGTTATCCCTCATATGAGGGATTAACTAATACCAAGGAAAGAAAGGGATTACTAATCCCTGGATTAGCTATACATGGATAAGACTTAAAATTACTAAATCCAAACTTATACATTGCATAATTAATTTTTAATACAATGAACCAAACACTTGATAAAAAATAATCCCAGCACTACAATCCCTGCATTACTAATCCCTGCATTACTTGTGTTCGTACCAAACGACCCCTAAGTTGATAAATCACGACAAAGCCCAAATTTTCAAATTGGAAGGTTATTATCAATTGATAGCTACAATACTACTGGGACTGAATTTTTTTAAGTGGTCCTTTCCTGCAAAAGCATAAAACCCAAAATTTGAGAAAAGTAAATAATCAAAGCATTCTTCTTTTGGACATTTATGGTTAACTGGATTTGTCTTTTTAAAGTGAGAGCAAGTTGTATTGATCACAGTATGAAGAGGATTCCACCTGCCAAGTAACTTGCTCGAGGTAAAAGCAAAAATTTAATTGTCTTCTTTTTAAAATTTAAAATTTAAATCTAAGAATGCAAAAACTTCCAAAAAATTTCAAATAAGGAACACAAGTCTGCAATATATTGTACAGTGTTTTTGATTGCATGGTTTTGGAAAAAAATTACGTGCGTCTACATCAAATCAATAAATATAATGTGTAAGTTTTCTTGTATAAAAACTTTTGTCGCTTAATCATAGTTAAAAGTTCGGTTGTCTAAGGGTAGGATAATAGCGGTACCCGTACCCTTAAGTACCGGTATCGGACCGTACCGCTCCGGTTAGAGATAAGGGTGAGGGATTTTAGTTAAAGGTATGGGTAAAGGTAGGGTATCCGAAATAGTACCCTTAGTACCGATACCGTAAGTACCCTTAAGGTAACGGACCAATATCCAAACTTTTTTTTTAAATATTCTTTTAATTTTTAATCTAGTTGTTTTTGTACCGTTAAAAATAGCCGTGGGCAATGGCCAAAAAGGGCTATTTTTGCCTCCCTAGCCCCCAACATACCCCTACCCGTAATTTATGTTTTTAACCCCTAAGTTTGTCAAAAACACTTTGGCACTACTTTAAAACTATAAACATTTCATTCTTTCATTTTTCATTCAAACACTTTCATATCTCTCTCTCTCTCTCTCTCTCTCTCTCTCTCTCTCTCTCTCTCTCTCTCTCTCTCTCTCTCATTGCATTTAACATCGCATTCACGTCGATGTTTGGTACATTCATTCCAACTCATATTAATTTTCGCATTTATTTTTATTATACTTGTGTTGCTACTTGTTGTAATTTTAATTAGTTATTATTAAAAACGACTCCTAAACTGGTTTAAAAAAGAGTGTAATAGATATACTAAGGGTAATGCTAGGGAGGGGGTCCTCGCTTGAAATAAATCCTAACCAGTCCGGATTTAGGAGTTACATACAAGAAACATATAATCCTGCTTTTCCAAGTTTTCCTAGGATAACTCTTAGAAATAATGTTTGCGATGAAGACTTGCTAAAATATTTGAAGAGAAGAAACTTTGGCCTTCCAGAAATAATTCAAGAAAACAACGATGCCTATAGTGAAATAAAAGTATTGAATTTTTATAAGTATTGAAATAAAAATATTGAATTTTTTTTTCATCCATTAAAGTTTGTTTGTATTTAAATATAATTTTTTTAATTTTTTATTTGTTACCTTTAGTACCGGTACTGCATCCTTAAGTACCGCACCCTCAGGACCGGTAGGAATACCCAAAAAGATACCTTTAACATATACCCTTAAATACCTTTAAGAAAAAAACCTTTAAGGAACCCTCCCCTTATCTTTACCTTCTCTGTACCCTCAATCCTTAAGGACCCAGTATCCTCTCTTAGATAGTCCTAATTAAAAGAATTATTTTCACTTTAATGTAACTCTTAGCAAAGGTTAATTGTTTGACGTGGTGTAAATACAAATAGGTAAGGTAAATATTTTGCTGATGAATAATTAGGAATTTACATACGGGCATCCGAAGCCTTTACCAAAATGGTGAAAGAATAAGCTTATCGATTGAACTACTCATAATATCTTCATGCTTTTTTTAAAGAAAAACATTTCTAAAACTCTTATACAAGCAAATCTAGAAGAGATATTATTAAATGAAAATAAAATGTAAAAGACAATGCTTAAAGGAGAAAAAGAAATTCATAAAGACGGAATAATCACGTTAGATTACTGAGTTCTTCTCCTTTTTAATTGTCTTTGTTATTCTCCTAACCAGTAATTTCACACATCTTAAGCCCGTAATTCTTTTCAAACCAACCAGTTGCTGTTAGACAAATAACCTTTATCCTTTTAAACGGGAACAAAAAGAGGAAAAATTTAGAGTTATGCGAAGGTATATATTATTATTTCATTTCTTGTATTGATATGGTCCCATATCACTTCAATCCTCGCTGGCTATATCGGAGAGGAGTTTTTGACTAACAGTAAAGTTGTCTTTGCGTGACCTATAAGTCACGGGTTAGAATCATAAAATTAGCCACTGATGCTTGCGTCAGGGTAGGCTGCATGAATGTGGCCCTTCCCTGAACCTTGCATGAATGCGGGGTGCTTCCAAGAGCGGAGCTAGCACTTTAGATGCGTGTTCGGTTGAACGTAGTAACTTTTGTTCAAACTATGTATTTCTCTTAAAAAATTCATTGAATTATGTATACATTATTAATTTAGAACCCAATAACTTAACAGAAGTAAAATACGGAGCCCATATATTTTAAATTCTGACTCGCTTCTAAATACTTCGTCCATCGAACTGCCCTCACTAGCTAAATAGTTTTGATCCTTCACAATCTAATAAGCAGCAAAGGCATGAAGATAAAAACAAGAAATGAAATTATTCTTTTCGATAAGAGAATGTCACTGCCAAAAGATTAAACAGCATGACTTGGCGGTCCTAATTATTACTAATATTTTCATACTTTGTTCTGATATATGATGCCATGAACTGCCCAACTTGCCACTTCTTGTTCAGCAAGTAAGTCAACTAGATGAAGATTTCATTTGTGGCTAATAAAGTGTTAGAATTATATGATCAAGGCCCTAATCTCAGAGCCCCGATTATTGTCTGAGCGGCGAACCCTCTAAATTTTGTGTTCAACTAATATTTAATATCAAACTTCACATAAATCAACAAAGTTACATTAATTTATAATAATCCAATGTTGGATTCAAGTACTTAGAAGTTAGAAGCATTACTACATAAGCTATGCAGTATGTTTTTTTTTTTTTTTTTGGTCTCGTATTCAGATGTAATTTTTCAAAAGAAATGTTTTTTCCCTGGTATTTGTTATTAGAGGAAAAACCGTTGATTTACTGTGGCTATGAAATTCAGAGTCCGTTTGGACATAATAAAAATTTCACTTTTTTTTAATTTTTTTTTTTTTTTCAAAATCAGTGTTTCGCCATAAATTTTTAAATTTTCACTTAAGATAAATTTTAAAATTTTTCAAAAATTTGAAAAACTCCAAAAAAACTGTTTTTCAAAATTTCACTCATATCACTCACAAAACTTCAAAAATAACCCAAAATTATATTCATGTCCAAACACCACTCTAGTTTTCAAATACCATTTTCACTTAAAAATTATTTTATGTTTTTTCGGAATTTTACAATTTTTATGTCCAAACGCCCACTAAGTCTCGACTACTGGAAATTTTCATTTTTCCTTTTCTTTTCTCCTTTCTCTTTTCATTTTTCCTGTTCCTGTTATGTGTAATCTGTCTCTAGTAAGTAACCTTTGCCTCATGATCAATCAGCCAATAAAGCAGTGTTTTGGAAGATTTAGTGTATTCCATATCCATCTAGCATATGGCCATTTAGCTGCTGCTCCTCTTCTCCATTGGTATCCTTCCTTAACTGTGTAAACATTTGCCAGCCCTTTCCATCCTTTTTGTTCAATCTTGTAGCAAAAATTATTTTAATATCACATATTTTTTTTCAATACCACACATAATCCTGTGGTGGTTTGTATTGCCATCAGTCCTTGCCCTTTATGTATATATGGTCTACCTATTTAACCCATACAAAATCACTCTTTTGCTCTATGTTCAATACATACTTTGCCAATGCTGCTTCATTCCACACCAAGCAGTCTTGCATGCCTAAGCCTCCTTCTCCTTTAGTTCTACAGACCAGGTCCCATGCTACCAAAGGTGTTTGCTCGTGACACTTTTCGCATCCTATAAGTAGTTCTTACAATAGGTTTGTATGATGATTTTGCACTTGGGCATATATTCGGATCGGGTTTTAGATGATCTGGGAGCGTTTCGGCGCTTAATATTGGAAGTTGGCACCTTGAAGGTTTTAAAGTCTTTTAAATTTTGGTTGAAGTAGGATTTGGTGTTATCGAGGTCCAATTGGGATTCCGAGCTTGAGAATAGTTCTGTATGGTGATTTAAGCCTTACACGCCAAATTGTGAAAATCGTGGATTAGATGAAAAACCCAAGTTTTGATAAAAATGGGATTTAACCATAAAAATGGTTACGGAATGTGTGAAAATTATTTATTTGAGTTCATGAGGTTATGGGTAACAACTTCCTTCGAAAGTTTTCAGAATCCGGGCATGTGGGCCCGGGAATGAATTTTAGGAATCCTTCAATTAGAGTTGGGTAATCATTCTAAAAGGGGTGAGCATCTGGCGGTCCTAGCGGCGCGCATCCCAGATATCCTGAGGCCTAGTGGTGAGCTGCTTCCTGAGCCGTTCTGCAGCCCCTAGAGTTTCTCTTTTGTATTTATATTCTGTCTACTTTATTTCGGACAGTAGTTAGAGTTTTATATATTCTACTAGTCGCTCATACACTTGTGACACTAGGTCTTGGCATACACACTAGTAGACTTTATGATTTTGGAGCACTTGTATTACTATGATTGTCACTCAGTTGTCTTCGTTTTATTGATTTTTCCACTCTTTAATTCCCTATTAAATAGAATTTAATTACTTGAAAGCTTATAAAGAGAAATAACTTGGTTTAATTCATTGTTGTCTTGCATGGCGGTGATGTTGGGCGCAATCACGGCCCATAGTAGAAATTTGATCGTGACAACATGGTACCAGAGCACTAAGTTCACATAAGCCTCACAAGTTATGAGCAGGCCCAATATAGTCTTGCGGATCGGTGTGGAGACGTCCGTACTTATCTTCGAGAGGCTATAAGGTGTTAGAAAACTACTCTTTCGTCATCTCCTATCGTGCAGTCAATGTGGTACTAAGTATCTTTCTCTCATTCTTTCAAAGATGGTGAGAACACGCGCAACGGATGTTCCATACCATGAAGGGTTGCTCCCCCTGTTTCTAGAGGCCGAGGCAAAGGTCGAGGGAGGGCTCCTGCCCGTGGTAGAAGACGAGGACGTCCTAGTTTTGCTCCAGCTATTCCATCAGTGGATCTAGTAGAGGATCCTATTATTGAGGAGGAGGGCGAGGCGCCTGCAGCAGAGCTAGGCCCGGTGGATTTCACGTCCGCGCCGGGATTCCAAGAGGTCATGGGCTGTATGCTGCGATTCATGAATTCTATGACTTAGGCTGGTTTATTTCCAACAGACTGAGCCACATCTCAGGCGGAAGGGAGAGCACAGACTCCCTACTGCTCGGGCTCCAGGGCATGCAGCTGCCGTATATCAGACCCCGGGCGCACTACCCGTTGGCGGAGCTCAGCCAGTTATAGCAGCTTTACCTGAGCCTAGACCAGCTGCGGCCGGCAATTCTCAGAAGCTATTGGACAGATGGACTAAGCTACATCCTCCTGTCTTTGAGGGGTGAGCGGCATGAAGATCGAGGGTGTCCGTCAATGGAGCCGTGAGTAGGCGACGAGGGATAAGCAGTTTCGATATTCTGGAGAGTTCAGTGGTGCCCCAGCTGGGGGCAGGGGTCAGTTTGTGAGGGGTCAGTCTAGCAGGCCCACATATCCACCACCACCACCTCCTCGGGGTGCTCCAATGGGACTTTATTTCAACGTTATGCTAGAGAGTTCTTACCGCCTGCCAGCTATTCAGGGATCCTCCAGTGGGTATTCAGGCCATTAGGGTTAGAATTTAGGTTAGCATTCCACCATACCAAGAGGTTGTTTCGAGTGCGGGGAACTTAGTCATGTACGGAGGTTCTGCCCCAAGTTTCGGGGCAAGGCAGTGCACCAGGGCTAATAGCCTATGATTCCAGCACCAGTTGCCCCACCAGCCGTCCGGCTGCCCAGAGGCATAGAGCAGGTGGGTAGGGGCCGTCCTAGAGGTGGAGGCCAACTAGGAGGCGCTCTAACCAGATTCTATGCCTTCCCAGCTAGACCAGATGTAGTGGCCTTAGATGCGTGATTATAGGTACTATTTTTGTCTGCGGTAGGGATGCTTCGGTACTATTTGATCCAAGGTCTACATATTCATATGTTTCATCTCTGTTTGTTCATTACTTAGGTGTTTCTCGTGAGTCCTTGGGTACTCCTGTTTATGTGCCCACACCAGTGGGCAATTCTGTTGTTGTGGATCGGATTTATCGATCCTGCTTTGTTAAATGAGATTTAACCATGAAAACAGTTACGAAATTGAGTGAAAATTATATATTTGAGTTCGTGAGGTTGTGGGTAACAACTTCCTTCAAAAATTTTGGGAATTTGGGCATGTGGGCCAGGGAATGAATTTTAGGAATCCTTCAATTGGGGTTGGATAATCACTCTAATAGTTAGAATATGAACTTTTGAACATGTATTGATTAATTTATATAACATTTGACTAGTTTTGAATTGTTCGACACTGAATTGAGACTTTAGAACAAAATTGTGACCGGAAAGTGAGCTTTGAGACAAGGTAAGTCTCTTGCCTAACCTTGTAAGAGGGAATTTACCCCATAGGTACTTTAAATTGCTATTTGCTTCTAATTGTGGGTGCTACGTATGCACGGGGTGACGAGAATCCGTGCGTAGCTACTAATTATGCTTATGTTCGGATAGTTTAGGACCCGAATCATGAAATATTTATAATGTTTGCACCTTACTTGTTAATTAAAGTGCCTAAATTATATTGGAACTTGTTGGAGGAATTGTAAAGGACCAAATTTCACTCACTTGAGTTTTGATGGGGTACTTTATCGTTAATAAAAATTGTGTTTTATTGTACATTAGCCTTGTGTTAGCTCTTAAAGCGGTTGTTTATAAAGTATCCTCTATTTCTTGTGGAGCGAGCCGAATACCTCGGCAGTAGATAGATGCATCTATGGTTCGTGACGCTCGACCCTCGGCAGTATACACATTATTCTGGATCGGACCGTACGACCTCGACATAATCGTGCGACATAACGCTCGAAGTGTAATCATATATTTGATATCCTTCCCAGGCTCGATGTCGACCCCTCGTCACTACTTGTTCGAGGTTAGACTTGATACTTACTGGATACATGTGTTTGTGTACTGATGCTACACTTCTGCACTAACCGTGCAGGATCTGAGGCAGGTGCATCTGGCGGCCCTACCGGGCACATCCCAGATATCCTGAAGCCTAGTGGTGAGCTGCTTCCTGAGCCGTTTTGCAGCTCCTAGAGTCTCTCTTTTGTATTTATATTCTGTCTACTTTATTTCGGACAGTAGTTAGAGTTTTGTATATTCTACTAGTCGTTCATACACTTGTGACACCAGGTCTTGGCATACACACTAGTAGACTTTATGATGTTAGAGCGTTTGTATTATTATGATTGCCACTCAGTTGTCTTAGTTTCATTTATTGATTTTTCCACTCTTTAATTCCCTATTAAATAGAATTTAATTACTTGAAAGCTTATAAAAAGAGAAATAACTTGGTCATTATTGTCTTGCCTAGCGGTAACGTTAGGCGCAATCACGGCCCATAGTAGAAATTTGGTCGTGACATCTATCTCCCTTCCATTCATATTAGCACGGAAAATATTTGATTTGTTTGCATTGGCAGTCATATTAGATGCTTGGGAGAATGATTTGGCCCCCCTCAACATGAGCATTGCTGAAGGATAATCTCCTCTACAGAATAATATCATTTCATTAGCAAAACATAAATGTGTCAGCTTCGATCCCTTTGCATTTTGTATGGAAAGCAAATTCCTCTTGCTTGGCCAAATGCACCATAATTCGCGTGAAGTATTCCATACAAAAATGACAAACAGTAAAGGAAGAGATCAGATCTCCGTGTCTCAAACTCTCTTCCCCTGTATTCTGCCATAGCACCCTCCATTTAAGTTAACGTTGTAACTAGTTGAGGTGATACATGCCATAGTCCATCTTATGAAGATCCTAGGGAAGTTTAATGTATGCAACAGTTTCTTCACAAACTTTCACTCAATGGAATGAAATGTCTTTTTCAAATCTACCTTGATCAAGTAGCTCTTAGTGGTCTGTTTCCTATTGTATAGTCTGACCAGGTCTTGACAAATCATGATATTCTGCACTATTGTTCTTCCAGCCAAAAAGCACCTTGAGTTGGTGATATAATATCTGGCAACACCAGCTTCAATCAATTACAATGCATGTTTGAGATAATCTTATACACCATATTACAACATGCTATAGGTCTGTAATCTCCTACTGTTTCAGCATGGGTAGATTTTGGTATGAGGGTGAGAACTGTATTGTTGAGTGCTTTGAGCATTTTCCCAGACTAAAAGAATTCTACCACAGCTGCAGTGACATCCTCAGCTACAATGGTCCAATTATCCTTGAAAAATTAGCTGCCATAACCATCAGGGCCCGGTGCCTTTGCCTTTTCTATGTCCCATAATGCTTCTTTAACCTCCTTTTCTGAGAGATCACCAACCAGAATTGAAGAAGAAATCAAAAAAAGTTTTGAGGCGGAAAATAAAATTTCCTTAAAGAATATATTTGCCCGTTTATTGATTGGAAAAATACAGGCAAAGTTCATTCAGGATACAACAAATTAAAGCCACGCTATACCTGCAGATTTTTCTTAGTCACTTCATGAAAGGAAGGGTGAATTTATAGAGTTGGGAAGAAGACTATTCAGAATAGTCATCTTATATCATGAATAGACATGTCTGTTCAAATTTAAAACTTAAATTTTAATTCAAGTTTTAAATAAAACTGAAAATACCAAAGCTTTCAAAATAAAGCCTTCAAACTCATTTTTGCCTTCCGTTATGGGAAAATTCCACTTCGTATATATTACTACAAATTATCTAATAATCCCCCATTAGTTTGTAAAATTTCTCATAATATCATGTATATCGAAGAGTATCTTGATATACTTGAACTTTTATCAGTGTAAACACTTTAAAATATTGACGAAGTTATTGATATACATCTTTAAAGATTATTTGAACCATAACTCCTTGTGCCAAAACCAAAAATATCATACACATGATATTATTTAGTAGCTTAGAAAATCTAGTAGTTGATTTAGCACGCTTACGGCCATATGCTCATCCGGAATTCGTAAATATTTACAAGACCAGCCCTTTAAGTCTTGCTTGAAGCGGCACCATCCAATATCCATATAGATGGAATTAGCTACTAGGTCCATGTTACTACAGAAACTCCATTAGATTTAATTCAACATCTTTATATAGTAGTTTGCACTATGGAGTTTTTTTTATACCTCATGTTATTTCAGGCATTTAGTAACTCCGACTCCTCACATAACAATATACAATAGATTGGAATTAAGGCTCTAAAATAGGAGACCCGTACTTTTAGCAATACAAAATAACTTGTTACTACCCGTTGAACTTCTATTGTTAGAAAGTATACTAACTCAAATTAAGTTGAGTTTCCATCATTTGTGTTTAGTTTAAGGGTCATCTTAGTCCAATTCCTTCATGATTTATTGTACTGCATCTCTTCAAACTAAATCTTGCAAGATCAACATAAAATTTTGTCAATGACAAATTAAAAGCATATCTTTCTCATAGGCATGTCGCAGACTATAACGTCTAGACTTTTTATTGTTATTATTAGCTACAGTACTTAATGTAGCCCTATCACTAGTATCGCACTAGTTGCGAATTGTTAACATCACTTAGCGTCCTAATTTCAAGCATCTCCGTGCTTTCTATTCTTATTTCATTGTGGAATACACAAGTCTATACGGGCAATATCTCTTTAAGATTGTTAGAAAAATAAGAAATCAAATTCGAAGAAAAAATTAACAAAGGCTTTGAGGCATGAAATCGACTTTTTTTAAAGAGATATTTCTCCAAAAAATATACGAACAATATCTCTTTAAAAAAAGTCGATTTCACGACTCAAGCCTTTCTTGATTTCTTCTTTAATTTTGCTTTCTTATTTTTTTGAATTATATTACATATCAAAATGAACTGCTTTAAATTTATTTGACAAATACGATAACTACGATTACATGTAATGACTATTTTTCAACAATCATAAGTAAGAACGCTAAAGTTCTCTATATAATGGCTATCTTAACAATCAGGAATAAGAAACTCTCTCCAAATTGACAATCTCAGCGTCTTCTCAATGTTATCATGTCTATTCAGGATTAGCCTATACTGTAAGGGATCGTTTGGTAGGCCTAAGTAAAATAATTTCTTTATAAAAATTTAATCCGTCCAACACAATGTTTGGTTGCTCAATTCAATTTATGCATACCTAATATATGGATTACTTATATCTCATAGGAGGGCTTAGCTAATACCAAGGAAACCAAGGGATTACTAATCTTGCATTAACTATACCTGGATAAGACTCTAAAATTATTAAACTGCCCCTCAAACCCTTTTTCTAAATTTTTTTATATACAGAAAGAAGAATATTCAAGGGTATAATTGTAAAGAAGATTTTATACAGTTTTAAACCAAACACAAGCTAATTTTTAATACAATGAACCAAACACTATAAAAATAATCTCAGCACTATAATCCCTGCATTACTAATTCCTACATTACTTGTGTTTGTTCCAAATAACCCCTTATTGTTAATATGGTTGAATAGTCGTAAGTAAGAGAGAAACATTTTTACATTTCAGAAGACCTAAGATTGAGCGTTGATTGATGGGATACGTACAAACTCTGAACTCCAAAGAAAAAAACACTTTTTTCAGTTGCATAAAAAACACCTATCTCTCAACTTGTCACTATTTATTTAATTTTACCTTTACGCTCATTTCCCAAAAATCGCAAAGTTTTATTTTTATAACCAACATAAGACTGCAGCTCCGACCCCGCAAGAATTTTGACCAAAGTCTAGAGAATGAGACCTCCGACGGTAAATTCATAGTTTATTATATATGTGTATATATTTAAGAACTTTCTGTTCATATATCATATAGTTATGAACACGTTGCCCTAGGGAACATATACACCTTATCTCATCGGTGTCAACCAACCTCTTCGTCGATTTTCTTTTTCCTAAATATGTAAAACAGATAAGAAGAAGAATAAAAATATATTGATTATACATATAAAAAGTAATACTCCTAGTCATTATAAAATCAATTCATTTATTATTATTTTGAATAATGAGATCGTTTATAAAAAAAAAATATGGGTATGCCACTGTAATGCCAACTATTACTCAATGAAACAGTAACCAAACTCTTTGGTTGATATTAGTTAATTGGAGGACAATTACAACTTGGACAGCAACTTGCAACAGAGTCAATTGGCGGAATTACAAATGAAAGTGCATAAGGGAAAAGTAACTAAGATAGGTAAAAAAAGGAGATGAGAGAACAGAAGAAAGGAGATAAGAAAACCAGAAATCACTCATAACATTTTGCCTGCCTCGCAATGCCGCACTACTGTTGCTTTTATCTTTCTAACAAATTCTGTCATTTTACTTACGTGCCTCTCCTCCTTTCCAAACGTAATCCTCAAGTTTAACCAGAGGAATTATTTTCTGATATTCTTTCTCCCAGTATACAGAACAAATATATAGCTATATTCTTATTATAGCTCAATACAAGACACATGTCCCAATTTTACTAATTACCTAAGAGACTTGATTGAAAACACGAAAATTACTACTAGGACTCAATTACAATAACTAAATGACTTGAAAAGGACCAAAGAGACAATCTAAAAGAACTAGCAATTAAACTTTTTTTTTAGCACTTAAAGGCTAGATTGTTACATAGACTTGCGACGTGCTTCGTTTGTCAGAAAAGAAAGGAAGAAGGAAAGAAAAGTGGAGGAGAAATTAAAAGGAAAAATTAATACCCAGTAGTATATTCTTTCTTTTCAGTATCGCAAACCCTAACGACTTCAGAAAACTGATACTCCTAACAGATATTCTCCTCTGTGCAGATAAAAGTGATAAAGCGCCTTTCATTCAAGAACTAAAAAGAGGTAATATACAATATGTACGTGGTGGAACCAAAATGAGAGGTAACATAAGGACAAAAATAAAAACCTTACATTATAATAACAGTAAAAGATTACAATTCCACAGCATTTTTTACCACCTTTTCGACAGTTTTTCTCTTCATCAATTTTGAGATGTACTGTAATGTAAATAAAAATGACTGTGAAAACAGCACCTTTGTTTTCTTTTTTTGGTTTTCCTTTTTGCCTAAAAAGCTAAAACACATTACAAGAAAATATTGCTGGAATCCAAGAAATACTTATGGGACCCACATCTTCATGCTAGTGGAGTGATACACTTTGACTTGAAATACTTAAGCAATCTTTATAAAAAAGTGTTACGCACGTGATCACCACCTAAAATTCACGTGACCACCACCCTCGTCCACCGCTGCCATGCAAGAACGGCGACTCAGCTCCGACGACTCCAGGCTTTAAGGAGAAAACACAATGCCAGAGTTCTGTAAAAGCTCTAACAATGACGCCATGGTAGTAAGGAGAATTAAGCTGTAAAAAACAGTTAAGAAGCTCTCTTAGTTCGTCTTTAGAGTATATCTCCTTTTCAAGAATCATTTGAAGCATTGACTGCCGAAAGTCAACGTAAGGGTCGTCGGAATCTTTCTCGACGGCGATACTCTTGCTGCCTATCCTGCCGGAGCCTTGAACGGCCCTCTCGGTATCGGAGGAGTAGTAGGCCGGAGAGAAAGTGGTGGTAGTAGTAGCGTTAGAAGAACTAGAGGAGGAGTAATTGTAGGCGGGGTTGTGGTGGTGCTTGGTCGTTTTATGGTGGTGGAAGGCGGCGGAGTTGTGGCGGCGGGGCTTAGGGTGGAAAATGCTGGAAAGTTTAGGGCACCTGCAACTGCTGCTGCAGCCTAATTTCACTGTCACGTTGCTCAAAATAATCTTACTCTTGTGGGTTGACATATTGCAAGATTCAGAGAGAGTTATTTGACTCAACAACTACACCAACAAGAAACTAGGTGTAATTTTACGAGCGAGAGATTTGGGGAGGGTAGTATCCTATCTGTAAAAAGGCAAAGAGGCAGCGTTATTTACTCAGAGTGAGGATTTTGCAGAGGGGTGAGGTTTTATCTGATTTTGTTTAACGAAAGTCAGTGTGACTAAGCATTGGACTGAGAGTAGTGAGGGTACTAATTAACTTCTGTGTAGCTGGATTTTTCTTCTTTGGGTTTCGATTTATTCTTATCTATAATTTTGATTTATTCGGTCTGAATACTAGCTAGTGCGTAGAGTCATGGGTTGCAATAATTTAAATTAAAGTACTCAAAAACACAAAACTAAAAATATTTGTTGATAAAAATTTTGTCCAAAATTAACAAATATCAATCCAAAGTGAGAAAACCGTACATAAAAGAATAAAGGAAAGTAAAATTTTAGATTTTTATATTTATATTATAATTAATAATATGTGTATTATGTAATATAATATATATTTCGGTGCGGTATCGGTATTTCGATATTTCATTTTAAAATACCAAATACCATACCTAATACCAATATTTTTTAAAACTTAAACCAAATACCAAACCGAATACAAATATCTCAAAATTTTCGATTTCGGTACGGTAATTCGGTATTTATCAAATTATGCACAGCCCTACTCTTCCCTCCCCAACCCCACTTGTGAAATCACGCTAGGTATGTTGTAGTTTGTGATAGTAGATATTTATCTTTTATTCTTAAGATTATAAATCTCATTTCTTATGAAATGCTATCTGATATGATTTAGAATAATCTGATGTGTGATTTTTTTTCCTTACACATCAGTATATATGTATATGATGAAATATAATATGACACGTGATCATCTAAAAGAAAGACACGTGGAACCCAAGACAGGATGGCCGAAGACCGAACGCAGTCATTCCACTTGTCACGGAAGGGATAACGTTCATAAAGGTGTATTAAATGCTCTGCGCCAGGTAGCATTTAATAAAGAATATTCTGCAGCATTAACAGCAACGGCCCGTTACAAAGAATTTGACATTTATGTTCACTGTTACATCTTCATCAATGACACTCATAATTGATATTAAAGGAGGGCACGATCCTAGGACCTCCTTCCCTAGACACAGCTATATATAGTAAGCCCAGTTATCATTGTAAAGGACATGAATTTTCTAGCTAAACTTACACTATATTCTATACAAAGCTTAATACGATCTTACTTTCCCGCTTTTTGATCTCATCATTGATGTGCCCGGAAACTTTTTTCCCGGAACTGTCGTCTCTGTTGTTTCATCTACATTTTAAGGCTAAGTATTGTATATTTCTTCAATTATTGCATTATTTCAGGATCAAATTAGTTCACTTTTTTAGAAACCACGCATAAATTAATTGTACCATTTTACAAGTAAACAGTTTGGCGCCCATCGTGGGGCCTCGACAGCCATGCAATTAAATTGATCCTTGTCTTTTTACTAACATGATTTGATTATTTTGTCTTAGAAAAAATCATAAAAAATGGTAGATAACACTGTTAATAACACACACAACCCTGAAATTCGAGGGGATCAGCCTCATTTCGAGGATTCAATCAATGACACCCGCAATGAGGGGAATGACACCACGCCGGTGCATGACAGGCAGAACCCTCGACAGGTTCGGGAGACAACTCCCCATGATGCTGATAAGGAGCATGTCGTGGATGCGGTGAGGGTCCTGCAAGAGCAATAGGCAATCATTCTAATCCATCTCACATGGCAGGATAAGTTTATGACGGAGCTGAAGCAGGCGCTATCGGGGGCTTCGAATAATGCAAACAGTGTTAATTCCTCCCGGTGTTCCCACAAACCAAACAACACAGAGAGTCGACAACAACATTCCTAGGGGTGAAGTTGGCTCCGACGGGCCTGGGGGGAGCGAATCCGATCTCAATAATGAGAACGACCCATTCAAGAATGAAATTTTACAGTTTATGAGAGAAGTAAATGCCCGCATGGACCAAATCCCGGACGCGGCACCAGTATTAAAAGGCCCCGACTTGAAGAAGTATACTCAATTTGGAGAAACTCTCACGAGGAGTGCTTTAACGTAGTATTCATTATTACTCGAGCATTCCATAGATTCCTTTGAGATGCTCGCGGATTCTTTCATCAAGGCTCATGCCAGGGCCAGAAAAATACAAGCCCGGAAGGCCGACATATTCAGGATCACGCATGGAGAATCCAAATTTTTACGAGAGTTCGTTACCCGATTCCATAAAGAAATAATGTTGCTCCCGGTTATCCCGGATGAATGGGCAGCTAAAGCATTCACCAAGGGATTGAATCCGAGAAGCTCATATGCTTCCCAGAAGCTAAAGGAGAGCCTGCTTGAGTTTCAAGAAAAATATGGGCAGATGTCCGCAACCGGTACGAGTCAAAGATAGGGATCGAAGATGATCAGGTCAGTTCTACATCATCAGCTAAAGGACGGGAGAAGAGTAGAGAAAAATCAAAAGATGAGTACGACGCGGACATACGAACTTCGAGGGGCCGGTTTTTGCCTTACGAGCAGACCGAAGGCCGTGGCAGAAACTTTCGGGCAGCAAACAAGTTCACCATTGACAAAGGGACCGATCGTGGACAAAACAATAGATCACTTTAGGATAAAGAGATGTCGGGGTCTCGGGATCCTTCTTACCCTAAGTTATCAGAATATAACTTCAATATCAGTATAGTGGAGTTGGTGTGAACCATGAGAAACATTAAAGAGGCATGATTCCCTAGACCTATGAGATTCGATTCCAGCCAGAGGGATCCAACTTATGGTGTGAATACCATGGGACAAACGGCCACCGGACAGGGGACTGCTGACACCGCCGGGAAGAGGTGGCAACACTATTGAAGAATGGTCACCTCAGAGAATTCTTGAGTGACCGAGCTAAGAACAATTATAGTCGTAACAGAGACAATGCGGAACCTTCGAAAGAAGGAGAAGAACCCCCACGCTAGACGATCAATATGATCTTCGGAGGGAATGAGATTAACGGGGTCACTTTTTCGGCAGCGAAGAAGAAGAAAGCATCAATAACTCATAGTAAAAGAATCCAGGAAGACGACATAACTTTCACGAAGGTGGACGCAGACAATTGTTGTTACCATACAACGATGCACTGGTAATTTCTTTAAATGTGTTGGATTTTAAGATTAAACATGTTTTAGTGGATCCAGGAAGTTTGGCTAATATCATACAATGGAGAGCATTGGAGCAAGCTAAACTCACCGGAAGCATTATTCCAACAACAAAGCTCCTCGCTGGATTCAACCTTGCGAGCGTGACGACCCGGAGAGAGATTTTTCTGCTCACGAACGCTAAAGGAGTAATGAAAATAACTCTCTTCGAAGTAGTAGATGGTGACATGAGATACAATATCATCCTGGGAAGGCCATAGTTACACGAGATGAAAGTTGTACCCTCAACATATCACCAATTGCTGAAGTTTCCAACGCCCGGAGGAATCAAGCAGATAAGAGGTGATCAACCGGCAGCAAGAGAGATGAATGCAATTTCAGTTTCCAGTAGCAAAGGAAAGGAGCACACGGCATAGCAATTACAGGAACTGGCACCTACTCCCAAGCTAGAAGAAGTTAGCCAGGGAGCAGAGTTGTCAGAACATTATCAGGTGCCGAGACATTTCCAAGTTCCAGAAGAGACGGACGCAACGAAGTCCAGGACGGAGGAACTGGAGCAAGTTGCATTGTTCGAAGAATTCCTAGAAAGAAAATTCCATTTGGGGACAGGACTGCACCCGGAGCTCGGGTCTGGTTTTATTGAATTCTTTAAATTTAATGTTGATTGTTTTGCATGGTCGCACGAGGATATGACAGGTATCCCGATGGAAGTAGCGGTGTACAAGCTGAGTTTGGATACCAACGTACCTCCGGTAAGCAAAAAGAAACGCCCTATTGCCGA
Organism: Nicotiana obtusifolia; assembly: GCA_002018475.1. Taxonomy (NCBI): domain Eukaryota; kingdom Viridiplantae; phylum Streptophyta; class Magnoliopsida; order Solanales; family Solanaceae; genus Nicotiana; species Nicotiana obtusifolia. Next base: position 14,682 of record MCJB01048377.1, on the reverse strand, counting down.
GGCCAGGAATAAATTCGTCAAAGAAGAGGTAACCTGCTTGCTTAATATCGGTTCGATCCGAGAGATAGGATATCCAGACTGGCTAGCCAATGTAGTAATAGCTCCGAAGAAGAACAATAAATTTCGCATGTGTGTAGACTATAAAGACCTAAATAAGGTGTGCCCCAAAGACTTATTCCCACTGCCAAGTATCGATCAAATGATTGATGCCATGACCGGGCAGAAGTTAATGAGTTTCCTTGATGCTTATTCCGGGTACAACCAAATCAAGATGAACCTGGAAGATCAAAAAAAGATTTTATTTATAACGAATTTCGGTACATATTGTTACAATGTGATGCCCTTCGGGTTGAAAAACGTCCGAGCCACTTTCAACGGTTCATAAATAAAATGTTTGAAAAGTAAATAGGAAAGACTATGGAAGTTTATATAGACTGCTCGTTAAGTGTTTGAATGTAGGTGACCACCTTAAGTATTTGCAAGAAACATTCGACATCCTGGGGAAGCATAACATGAAACTTAATCCCGAGAAGTGCACGTTCGGGGTCAATTCTAGTAAGTTTCTGGGATTTCTGGTCTCACAAAGGGGAATTGAGGTAAATCCTGACAAAATCAAGGTGATAGAGGATATCCCGGATCAATTCGAACGTAAAGAAAGTCCAAAGGCTCATAGGAAGATTAGCATCTTTGAGCAAGTTCACTTCTCGATCATCGAAAAAATGTCATCGCTTCTTCACAATGCTCAAAAAGAAAAATAATTTTGAATGGACACTGGAGTACCAGCAGGCTCTTAGGGACCTAAAGAAGTACTTATCAAGCCCTCCGTTGCTCTCAAAACAAAAAGAAGGTGAAACATTGCTAGCCTACCTCGCGGTTTCAAAAGTTGCGGTAAGTGCGGTTTTAGTCCTGGAGGACGAAGGTACGCAATTTTCTATTTATTACGTTAGCAAAATTTTAATGGGAGCAGAAACTCGCTACCCATATTTGGAAAAACTGGCCTTAGCTCTCGTAGTCGCTGCTCGGAAGTTGAGGCCCTACTTCCAATGCCACCCGATATTTGTGGTGACTACTTTCCCTTTGCGGAACATCTTCCATAAACCCGAGCTCTGGGGTAGATTGGCCAAATGGGTCGTCGAAATGAGTGAGTTCGACATAGAATATAAACTAAGCAATGCAATTAAGTCGCAAGTCTTGGCTAACTTCGTGGCCGATTTCAGTCCGGAACTACTGCCTCTGGCAACCAAGGAGGTAGTAATGGTATCAGAATCGACATCGGGGGTTTGGAACTTATTTATGGATGGAGCTTCCAACATAAAAGAGTCCGGACTCGAAGTAGTCGTAGTCACGCCTTCGGGGGAAACCTTAAGGCAAGCCATCAGAACGATCCCTTTAACTAACAATGAAGCAGAGTATGAAGCTTTGATTGCAGGGCTCGAATTGGCCTGAGGACTTGATTCCGAGGTTATCGAAATCAAATGTGACTCGCAGCTGGTGGTAAATTAGGTCTACGCGATCTTTAATACCAAAGAAAAATGTATACAACAATACGAGGTAAAGGTCCAGGCTCTTTTGGCACGATTTCGGGAGTGGTCAATTACTCATATCCTGAGGGAGGATAATGTAGAAGTGGATGCATTAGCAAACTTAGGATCATCGATGGAAATAAAGGGATCGAAATCCGGGATAGTAGTGCAACTGATGAACTCAGTCCTGGATACGAATGGTTACTATGAGGTAAATTTGACTAGTCTGGTCTAGGATTGGAAAAATGAAATAATCGACTATCGCGAGCACGGGAAGTTGCCCGAAGACCCTAAAGCATCACGGGCGTTACATGCCAAAGCTGCACATTATAGCTTCAAGAGAGGCCAATTATATAGAAAATCCTTCCAAGTCCCGCTGACCCGGTGCTTAGGAGCGTTAGAAGCTAATTATGTCATGAGAGAAGTCCACGAAGGGATATGCGGCAATCACTCGGGCGCAGATTCTTTGATGCTAAAGTTGGTACGTGCAGGATATTACTGGCCTCACATGGAACAAGACGCTAAAGACTTCATACGAACATGTGATAAGTGCCAACGCTACGCACCACTAGTACACTAATCAGCAGAACCCTTACATTCGGTTCTGTCCCCATGGCCATTCATGAAATAGAGGATGGACATCGTCGGGCCGCTGCCATCGGCTCCCGAAAAGTTAAGGTTTCTTTTAATTCTGACTGACTATTTTTCTAAATGAATGGAAGCAGGTCCTTATCAGAAGATCGGAGAATGAGACGTGGTCGATTTCCTATGGAAAAATATAATTTGCAGGTTCAGAATGCCAAAAGAGATAGCATGCGACAATGAGCCACAATTTATCAGTGCAAAAGTTACAAAGTTCCTCGAAGATTTGAAGATAAAGAGGATCACATATTCTCCTTATCATCCGAGCGCAATCTGTCAAGCGGAGTCAACAAATAAAGTGATTATTCAAAATCTCAAAAAAAGGTTGGAAGCATCAAAAGGCAAATGGCCCAAAGAATTGCCCGGAGTTCTATGGGCCTACAGAACAACCGCCAAATCGAGTACAGGAGAAACTCATTTTTCCCTTGTGTACAGTGCTGAAGCCCTAATCCCAGTGGAAGTGGGTGAACCCACTTTGAGATATTTTCGGGCAGATGAAGAATCGAACAACGAAGCAATATTAATCAACTTGGAATTGCTCGAGGAACACAGGGACTTGGTGCGTATAAGAATGGCAGCTTAAAAACAAAGAATGGAGCGATATTATAATCGAAGAGCCAATCTCCATTATTTCAAAGTAGGAGATTTGGTTCTGAGAAAAAAAACCCAAAATACCCGGGAGCTCAACAGGAGGAAGCTAGGTTCAACGTGGGAAGGTCCTACCGGATTTCAGCTATCACTGGGAAAGGTTCATACGAGTTGGAGAAGAGTTGCCTAGCAGCTGGAACTTGGCACACCTCAAAAGATATTATTGCTGATGAACATTATTCAAACGGAAAGTATGTGTTGCACTATTTTTTCCTTCGTTCAATTTTTGTCCCAATTGGGTTTTTCTGGCAAGGTTTTTAATAAGGCAGCGATAGAAAGCATACTACGAAGACAGCAGAAATAATACCTTTGATATCAAGTCAAACAAACAAGCTTCCACTCGGGGACGGTTAGATAATCTTTGCCTCGGGACCGGGGACTGCGGAGCTAACCCCGTGGAAACAAGTTGTACAAGATAGCCACAAGTAATGACAATTTCTTTTTAGCATAACAAATGCTTGTGTACTTTTGAAAATAGAAGGAATTATATGAAATGAAATCCTTTTATTTTTATCTTGTTTCTTGTTTGAACAATGAACTAACTTTGTCATGTGAAAGTTAAACAAGTACTTCAAATGTTAGTGCCGTAATGAACAGGAGACGTCCTCTTCAAGAGCACCGTAAACATAAGAGGGCAGCCCTCTCTTATGAAAATCCTCACGTTAAAGGGTTGGTTTCAGAAGAATTTATGCCCGGATCCAAAATGCCTTCAAGGAAAAATGCACTCGGAGACATATACGAAAGGACGCAAAAAGTAAACTTGCGCAAATACTTACAGAAACCCTCACGTAAAAGGGATAACGCTCGAAACCAAAGTGCTTCGAGGAAAATGCATTCGAGACTACACATAGTAAAGCACGAATAGAAAAACGTGCGCATAATTCTTAATTAAATGCAAAGGTTAAAGACTTACATGGATATTCAAACGAACATAAGACTCAAATAATACTGAGCAAAAATATGTCTTTATTTACAAGAACGTGCCAAAACAGTAAAAGTACAAAATGGGAAAAAGAAAAAAAAAAAAGCTAAACTACAGTGTCTCCGGAACCAAGAGGAAGAGAAGTGTCTGCATCCTTGCGAGAAGTAGGTGGATCCACCGATGGCTCGACATTTTTCCCAGTCTAGTCTTCAGCATCGTCACCCTCCGATCCCTCTTCAGTTCCCGAAAACTCGAAACTAGAACCAGAAGAACCAAAAGCATCAGACTGCATCGGGAGTCCATTTTTAGCAGCCAACTCAAGCTCTCGGGCCTTAGCAATTTCGGCATCAAAGTCAATGATACCAGTTTTGGCCTCTTCCAAGGTTTTTCTCCTCATGATGTACATGGCATAAGTTTTTTTATTAATGAGGGAAGTCTCTTGGCACTTAAGTTCTTCTTTGATTTGGGTAACCTCGGCCGAAAGGCTTACCCGGGCAGACCTAATAGATCTAAGGCTAACATCAAGGTCACGGACGATAGAACTAAAGAGCTTGTGTGCTCGGTAGTTTTCTTGTACTTCTCTTCCCATTGGGCATGTTTCGCCCTCACAGTAGCAAGCTCTTTGATTTTGGAGTTCAAGGCTGCTTCTAAGTCAGTCACTTTTTTGGCAGTAGCAGCCTCGCGCTCGGTTGCAGCAAGAACGGTGTCCTGGAGTTACCACTTCTTACTCGCTTTGCTGCAAACGAGCCTCCAAAACAACGGCCTCAGTAGATTTGGTTTCCAGTTCCGAGAGGCGGAGAACAGTTTGGTCCTGTTCCACCAAAAGCGGATTTCGTTTAGAAATAAGTTTCTCCTTCTCACGAGTCAACCTCTGAAGGCCCGAAGTTGCTGGTGGAAGAGTGGATGAAGGTGGAAATAATGTAGCAGTTGCTGGTGTTGGTGAAGGTGGAGATAAAGCTGATGGAGTCGAAGGGTGAGAAGCAGTTGAATCAAATGCAGTGCTGGTGGATGGATGCTCGCCAACCAAAGACGGCAGGGGACCGGTACTCAACCCTGCAGTACCGGACACAGCATTTGGGGCCCGAAAACGGGAGTTGGCAGTATCTACCAAATCAAATTCTCCCCAAAGTGCCGAGACATCATCCTCGCTTGGTGTAACTGTCTCAACAGGTCGAGCATCCTATTGAGATGATGAGGATCGTCGCCTTCTATATAAAGAAGCTCCCTCATCACTAGCTTCTCCATCATCATCAATCATCACGGTGTCTATGACTGGCCTGAAAGGAGGACCAATCACCATCACCACTAGAGATGACTCGGGTTTGCCCTCTTATCCTTTTCCCCGACCAAGGAGGAACGTCTTCTCTTCAGTTGTTTATCCTGCGGTCGGGGACTCCGTAAAGAAGTGTTTGCGCCAAAGAGACCCGGAGATGCCTGTTCGAGCAAGTGTCTCCTGAAGTAGCCTCGCTGCATCAGCAGGATCAGCCAAGACGTCCTTATCAGGGACAGCAACAGAGCTTGCAGGCAGACCTAATTTCATGAACAAGTCAGAAGGTTTCGTCCAAGTTCTCCATATACAAAAAAAAAATGGAAGCAAGGTAAGTTAAAATTACCATGATTTTTGGCCTTCCACCCGTATTTAAGGACCAGCTCTTTCCACAAACGAGTTTCGGGCATCATGACGCCCAAGATCTTCTGAACCCATAGGTCCAAGCCTTCCATCATCGGTGAGATTAATCGAGTTGCTGAAACATGCGAAGGGTGACGAGTCGATACGACCATAGAAGAATTTAAATAAAGATCTTACGAGTGCTTTTCCAAGCGGCCGGAAAGGATGAAGCTGTTGTCCGAATGATATTATTGGTGGCAACTACAATGAAGCGTTCCGTCCACCCGCGGTCGTTATCGTCATCCATGCTAGTCAACAGAGCATGGTGACCACGTTTGCAGAGGTTTATCATACCCCCACGAAAAATATTGGTGGATTAGAGATTCATCATACGAGCTAATGTTAGCTCTTCTCCAGTCTCCTAGTGATGAGCTAAAAACACAACACAAAATTATGCTCGCTAGTCGAATATAGTAAGTTAAAATATCGTATCCACGAGGACTGGATTTTAACAGTATTATCGTAGTTTGTAGCTAGATTGTTATCCAAGATAATCAACATTTGAGGATTATGTAAATTAAAACTAAAATTAACTAAGAATCTAGAGCTAATTAACTAATGACAACCAACGCAGTATTAAGCAAATGAAGTTATCAATTTGGAGAAGATAGGGATTAATAGGATAGGTGCAAGATAAATGTTTGGGATTTAGCTTTAGATAATTCACTTCTACTATTTAAATGAGTCTCTAGAATTCACTTAGTTATTAGTTCAATTGATTAGTAGAAACTCCTCTCTCGATTAAGTCTCAACCTCACGATATAAACCAATTTACGATCGGTGAAGATTTGCAAGAATTCGTAGTGGATTAGTCTTTAGTAGAATTTCTCTCTATTATACTCCTAACTAAGTTTAATCAACAATTCAACTAGCCTCTTCCGATTACTAAGAAGAATTAATGACTTCAACCAACAAAATATAATGCAAAAATATCACAAGTTATGCCTCTCTCAATTACATTAACAAGTGAATAAAGATGCAACAATTAAAACATCCAACATGATTCAATACATAAAACTAGAGTTAATTATCTACAAACAAGTATCAATACACCAAATCCATCAAACTCTATAGAGAACTACTCCATGGATATGGAGCAATTCATCATAACAATGTTTAAGTTAAAGGATAACATAAAACAATCTAAACCCTTGTCTTGAGTGAGGATTGAATGATGAAATCCTTGAGCTTTTTTTCTTTCCACCTCCTGCTTGGCTTACTTAGTTCTAAGATCTGTCAAAAGTCCATTAAATAATATTTTTATATGTATTAATACTAAGTATGGTCGGGCCTGGACGAAAACACCTTTTCCTACGCGAATTTGGAAAATACTCTGTAAAAATTGCACAGGCGCGCCGCATGGGGCGACGTGCGATGCGGGGAATTAGTGGGGAAGTTCAGAGAGCTGATTCTAACAGACTGTAGAAAAAATGTACAGGCGCGGTGCCCCACGCGCCGCATTAGTGTTGTTTTCTCAGAGTACGACTTTTTCTTCACTTTTTGATAACCAGACGTGATTTTCGACCCCCAAACACGATCCCGGCTTTATCCCTTGGGCTTTTACTCAAAATTCAAATATCCAAATCACTCGAATTCATTCCATAACATCCACATAGCTCGGAATCCTCCTACAAGGCATAAAAAACACAACCAGTGCAAAACACTCACGATTAAAGCTCAAACTCAATTAAAGTGCAGTAAATTAGAGTGCAATAAGAAACTAAAACACGAGATTATAGCCTACCATCAACACCCCGCACTTAAACCATTGCTCGTCCTCGAGCAATCAAACTACACTTCATATAGACATGATCTTCCTAAACAACTCTCATAAGTCATCATTGTCACACCTCTTTTCGTACATCCCCGGGGAGGAAATATATAAAAAGACTTTTTTCAATTAAAGTAACATTATTCGAACTGAGATTATTTATTTACTTAATTTTTATTAGAGTCGCCACTTGGAATATTTAATTGGTGTCCCAAGTCACCGATTTATTTTTATCCCAGATCGAGGAAAATTTTGACTTTCTTTTTGAAGTCTGTGAACCAGAAATTCAAAGTAAGGAATTCTGTTAACCCGAGGGAATGTGTTAGGCACCCTCGGATTCCGTGGTTCTAGCACGGTCGCTCAATTGTTATAATCGGCTTTATTATCTGATTTTAATACCTGTTATTAACCTATAGTGCACTTTAACTTCATTTTTACTTTCCGCTTTTAAATTTATCAGGAATTGCAATGTCAATCAAAATATGCCACAAATCACGTCACATAAATGCACCCGTAGTTTGTAACACCTTTTAATTAAACATCAGGATTTTGAATTTGGGTCACATAAATGCACACCCGAATTTAAGAAATTAACTTAATAGACTAACGCGTCTAAAGCAAATTACGCATTTTTAGTTTGTCGAGGGCCATGAAATTCGCTAAATAGCACACCTCAAGTTTTCTAAGTGTTTAATTAGTGAGGGCCATATGTTGTAAATTTATTTGGTATGGCACACCTCAAACTAATTTGAAAGCCTTTATTAATTATTAAAATCGGGTTACCTAAAAGGTACCCCCGATATTAACATCGTCACTACGTCACGGAAACCGTACCCATAGTCACAATGTAAGATTTCGTACCTAAAAAATGAACTACAAAAGTTTAAATATTTCTTAAGATGTTAAGATTATCATGAAACTGGATTATGACCCATCAGCTTGCCTCTCTAGCCCATTAAATATTTAAGGAAGTTTCTTTTTTTAAAAAAAAAAAAAAACAAGCAAACTTTCCACCATATGACACGATCAGCATGATTCCAGTGCTGATCATTCATTTTTCAATTCTTTTAAAATCAAACCTCATAGCTTGGTGGCCAAACAGTTACAGAAATGAAATAAGGTAAATGTAGCAGAACATAACATGAAGCAGAGCATGAGAATAACAATGTATAATCCAAGTGGAGTTGAACCGATCTGCCAAATTCCCTAAAACTAAACTAACTTATTTCATAACTTGTTTTAGACGATTATCTCAATATGCTACTTGACATTTCAGTCATTTTAAAAGTCGAATCGAACTTATAGCACATGATACACTGGAAGTGCGCAAGTAATGAATAGGGGTCATACTAAAAACAATAATCTAAATACGTTCAATATACATTATGAAGTCATGATTCGAATCATATTTCTACTGACAACTACAGATTTCCAGATCTTCTCTAGTAGTTTTTTGTTTTTGTTTTATGTAACTATCGTACTAAAATGACGGAGATGCATCATTTAGCGAAGCAGACAATCTTAAGCATGAACTAGTAGAGTGATCATTCCGTAAGTTATAAATATCAAAGAATATGAACCAACCTAACTGATTAATACAAAGTTAAACGAAAACCAAGTGAAGGTGAAACGAGACCATGGGAGCTCAGTAAAGCTTTCAGCAACGAACAACAGACAATTTCAATTTTTAGCTAGAGAAACTAATAAGATAGCGCAGAAAATTCTCTGAACCTAACACAATAGCTTTGACAGTCCAGTAATTTGGGAAAAACCTCGAACTAATCTTGCTCAAACTCTATTAATCCCTTCCAATAACTCTTTCAGTACAATCAATGGCACAAATGACAGCCAGCAACTCCTAGGTTGCTTTGTTAGCGGTTTTCAACAAATTTCGACCAAATTAACGCAACCAGTAAAACTTAATTAACCATAAAACATAAAGCTATAAAGAAAAACAACAACGTAAATTCATATCGCATTATACAGCGAACAATAAGATTTATAAAGCTATGCGTGTAGAGTTTAACTAGTTTAGAACTCATTATGACCAGCAAATGTGAACGACTATAAATAGAGTATTGAACCCTGTTCCTTCATTACTCACCACCAAACACATAGAAGCCAATCTTAAATTCAATTTCATCAATGATCGACATACATAAAGAATCAATACATAGAGTAACAACAGTCGCAAAAGTAATCAGCAATGAGCAAACAGCAATATGAACAAACTGTAAAAAAACAATCCTTCAAAATTAATGCATACATGTACCAACAATCACTTATCAATACAAATAAAACAATTGATCGATCATGAAAGAAAAGTTAACGAAAGTGAAAAAAACATCGAAGATACGGGATTAAACAAAGAGTATTAAACAGTTTATTCATCCATACTTAACGGGAATTACAAAGTTCTAAAGCGTACCTATGCTAATTGAATGAGTACACGACCTCGTCGACACAGTAGCACACGAGCACGGCAGCAGCAACTATCGCAACAGAGCTCGAGTAAACCCCTTTGATATCGAAGCAGAAATGACTTCCCAGACTTAGAACCTTTCTTTCAATTTCAGACTCGGTTTTCTTTTCTCTGTGAACGACCTCTTTATTTTTACTCTTCTTTTCCTTTTCTAATTCCTTTCAGACCTCAAACTCTTCCTCAAACGACTTTCTGTTTTTCACTCCCTTGTTTGCTCTCTGTAGCTCTTTGTTTTTCACTCTCTCTTTCTTTTTAATTTTTTTTTTAGTTTTCAGACCTAAAAGAAACTTTCTGTCCTAAAAATTTCCGACCTAAAAAAAAACCTCCCTCCTGAAATACCAAACCCCAAAATATATAGTGCTTTCCGAAACCTTCCCCCCAAGCAACCCCGAAAATAAACAAAACCAAAAAATCAAAAGAAAAATCCCCCCCCCCCCAAAACTTTAACCCAGAATCTTCAAATCTTCTATTTAAAACCGAATCGGGACAAATGGAAGGCGATAATTTATTAATAATCAATCCACGACCCCCATTTGTTCCGAGAGTGGTCCCAAATCAGCAAAAACACTCGAGTGTAAAATCTGTTTGTCAGGGTTTGTTAGGGCTGGAGTACGTGGGGAAAAGGGAGGGGACCACGGACGAGTTGGGGTTTTAACTCGTCCGAGTTTGGACGAGTTCCGGTGGAGGAATCGGCGGTTTGTGGCAGAGGAGGAGGAAGGGGTGCGGCGGATTTGGGAAGGGAAATGTTTAGGGTTAGATTTTAAGTTTAAGTTTTTATTTTAAGGGTGCGTCGGTTCTGGGCCGTTGATCATGTTAATATCAACGGCTCAGATTGAGGGAAGGGTTTAGGGTTGACCGGTTTGGGCTTTTAAGGACTGGGCCTCGTTGGTTTTAACCTGGGCTGGTTTAAATTCCAGCCCAGTCCGATTTCCTCCTCTTTAATTAATTTCTGATTTTAAATTCCCCTTTTTATTTAATTTTAATAATTAAACTACTTAATAATTAAACTCCTAATCTTATGTGACATTAATTTAAATACTATTTATAAAGCTATAAAAACCCTTGAATCTCAGAAATGAAGATTTAAAATTAAAAGGAAATTGTAAAATGAATTAATTTTTTGTGATTTTCAATTTTGTAAAACAAATAATTATCAACTCAATAATATATCCTAAATGCAATGCATCATATTTTTAGTTTTTTTTTTTTAGGAATTAATTATTTACAAAAATTATAATAATCCTTGAATCTACTAATTAAAGATTAGAAACTAAGGAAAGTGTAGATAAACCATTTTTTTGTGATTTTTGATTTTGTAAAACGATTAATTACTAACTTAATTCTAAAATGCAACCTAAATCCTAAATGCAATGCATGATGATGATTTTTTGTATTTTGCATGAATTAACAATTGAATAATTAAACAACCTAGTAAAATTCTAACATGACTAATACTTAACTAAAACTTATTTAATGATTTTTATGAAAGTATTTCGAGTACGGTAAAAATCACGTGCTCACAGCTGCCCCTCTTTGCTCGAAAGCACGAAGAGTTTTCGGGCAAAGACAAAATGAGCAATCTTGCGGGATTTTTGCCTACCCGAATTGGAAGAGCTTGACCGAATCCTACTTGGAGGATTGCCTACATATCCTTGGCTATGAAGGAATCAGGTCAGTGTAGTTCTGGAAGTTTTTGGTAGCTGGGACTACCATGAAGCTGTGATTGCGTTGTTGCTGCTGCTGTTACTGCTTGCTGCGCTCCTTATTACACCAAGATGGAAAATAAAAGCTAAACTAGTTATGCCTATCAGCTATGAGTTACAAGATTCCTATCTACAAATCTCTTGAAACTTGATTTTGAATCTTAGCTGGTTTTTGAAGCAGACTTCGATCTAAGTCTTGATGCTCATCAATTGTAGGTGCTGGTTTTTCTTCAATTTTTGAATCAAGGCGAGACCTACGAGGCTTGTGCCTTCAGTCCAATTTTGAATATGTCGCATCCTTGTTCATTGCAGCATTTGAATTTACTCCCTTTCATTCTTTTCTTTTCTTTATTCTGAATTGAGAATCATTCTCTGGGTCATCTCGGACTTTGTACCTCAAGGAGAAACCTGTCCAGACACCAAATCAAACGAACAAAATTATCCTGCCCCAGTTTCTGTTGGGGCGACTTTGTGAGTTATTTGTACCTAAAAATCTAACAAGTAAAAGAAGGGTTGCCAGGTTATACTGGAAACTGAACGAGTTATGCTAAAGAAAGTAAAGTTCTCGGGTTATGCCGAGGGTATTATCGACCTGTTCTACTGGGGAAAAGAAAAAGATTTCCTAGGTTATGCCAGGAAAAATAAAAGGTCCTTGGGTTATGCCAGGGAGTCCACGGGTTATGCGGGGATAACAGAAAATAAAGGTCTTCGGGTTATGCCAAAGAGTTCCGCGGGTTATGCCGGGAAGTCTATGGGTTATGCTGGGAAAAAGGGGAACAAAGATCTTTGGGTTATAGCCAAAGAGGTCCACGGGTTATGCCGAGGACAAAGAAAAACAAAAGTCTTTGGATTATGCCAAAGAGATCCGGGGGTTATGCCGGGGATGAGGGTTGAAACCTTTGGGTTATGCCAAAGGGATCCACGGGTTATGCCGGGGATGAAGGTAAAGGTCTTTGGGTTATGCCAAAGAGATCCGCAGGTTATGCCGGGGATCCACGGGTTATGCCGGGGAATCCACGGGTTATGCTGGGGAGAAAAGAAAATAAAGATCTTTGGGTTATGCCAAAGAGGTACGCGGGTTATGCCGGGGACAAAAAAAATAAAAGTCTTTGGGTTATGCCAAAGGGATCCACGGGTTATGCCGGGGATGAAAGTAAAGGTCCTTGGGTTATGCCAATGAGATCCACAGGTTATGTCGGGGATCCACGGGTTATGCCGGAGAATCCACGGGTTATGATGGGAAGAAAAGATAATAAAGATCTTTGGGTTATGCCAAAGAGGTCCACGGGTTATGCCGGGGATAAAGAAAAATAAAAGTCTTTGGGTTATGCCAAAGAGATCCGCGGGTTATGCCGGGCATGAGGGTTGAAACCTTTGGGTTATGCCAACGGTATCCACGGGTTATGCTGGGGATGAAGGTAAAGGTCTTTGGGTTATGCCAAAGAGGTCCACAGGTTATGCCGGGGATCCACGGGTTATGCCGGGGAATCCACGGGTTATGCTGGGGAGAAAGAAAATAAAGATCTTTGGGTTATGCCAAAGAGGTCCACGGGTTATGCCGGGAATAAAGAAAAATAAAAGTCTTTGGGTTATGCCAAAGAGATCCGCGGGTTATGCCGGGGATGAGGGTTGAAACCTTTGGGTTATGCCAAAGGTATCCACGGGTTATGCCGGGGATGAAGGTAAAGGTCTTTGGGTTATGCCAAAGAGATCCACAGGTTATGCCGGGGATCCACGGGTTATGCTGGGGATAAAGGAAAAATAAAAGGTCCCTAGGTTATGCCAGGGAGGTCCACGGGTTATGCCGGGGATAAAACAAAAACAAAAGTCTTTGGGTTATGCCAAAGAGATCCACGGGTTATGCCGGGGAATCCACAGGTTATGCTGGGGATAAAGGAAAAATAAAAGGTCCCTATGTTATGCCAGGGAGGTCCACGGGTTATGCCGAGGATAAGAAAAAAATCTTTGGGTTATGCCAAAGAGATCCAAAATAATGTAAAAAAGAGTGTGGAGAGGACTTCCCTATGATTATTGTTGCCAAGCTGCTTTTAGCCTTTGCGCAGTTTTCCTTCTGGTTACACCTGCTTCTTGCGAGGTGGATTTGGATTGCACCAATTTCCTGTTTTCAAAAAAAGAGTAATTGTTAGTTTGAAATGGTGATTGGTTTTGTGGCCTTGATGGTTCTGATAGCTTGATCCTGGCCCAACTTTCGGCGAGAACCTCCGCTTCTTGTTTGATTTTTTCTGAAAGTCGATTCCTTTCTTGAACTAGAGGACTCAATTTGCAAAATTTGTTGTGGCCGCTTGCCCATATGGGACTCTGCCTTTTGACTTTTCTTACCTCTAGGCTTTTTGTTTTTGGCTTTCTTTTCATTTTTTCACAACTTTGGGGTTTCAGAGTATTAGCCATCATGGCCAGTCGGGGCCGACTTGATGCACTCGCTGAGGCTGGTACTTCTTTTGGATCTGGCTGTTATTAAGCGGGACCCTGTAAAGCCAGTCTTGACACCTTTTCTTTGTATTAGTTTCAGAAGCAGAATTAGACCGAACGGGATTCAAAGAAAAGTAAACAAAAGGCGGGAGAATGAATTTAGGAAAGTGCCCCTTTCGGGAGAAGTGAGAAGGACTTATCTGAGGTGCATGCAGACTTCACATAGACATGACATGCTTCTTGGACTGGATGTCCGATCTGCGTAACTATCCAATTCCTCATGAACCATCACAATCTGTAAAGACTCTTTCGGTACCAATAACAGCGAGAGTTCCTGTTTTTCGATCAACGGCGTTCTTTGCGGGTTTTCACCAATTGACCTCTCTCATTTCTCTTCTCACTATCGCCTTGCAGTGCTCTTTGCGAGTTTTCACTAACAAGGCTCTCTCATTTTTCAATTTCTCTACTCACGTCGCCTTACGGTGCCCGTGTGGGTTTTCACCAATAAAACTCTCTCATTTTATTTCTCTCATTTTGAATGCATTCTCTGATTTTGGAAACCTTTCTCCGATTGATCAGAAGGACTTGAACAGGTATTGGGTAAAGAGAATTTTGATTGGATTACAATTTTTGGAACATTTCAGGCAAAAACACCGCCGAACCATTATAACATCTGCCCCAGTTTTATTTTTGGGGGAATTTGGATTTTTATTTTGGTGTGACTGAACCTCAGGGAGAGGCTGCCTACGTATCCTTTCGGAATCAAGTCAGACGTAGTTCAGGCTACGTTGGTTTTGGATTTTTGTTTTGTTTTCCTTTTCTTTTTCTTTTTCTTTTTCTTTTTCTTCTTTTTCTTTTTCTTTTTTTTTCTTTCCTTACTTTTTTTTTTCTT